>SNQJ01S0141545.1:0-24828 GCA_010110895.2 Picea sitchensis | reverse complement strand
TTGTTTTTGGTAAAAAAAAAATCCAAATGGCTAAATTTTGCCTCTAAAATTTTCTCTTGACCTAAACTTAATATGATAAAATTATCATTGTTTACAAAGCTTGGGATGAATCATTAAAAACTAACCACATTAATGCATTTGATCCTCCGATTACATACAAATGTGCATTATTTTATTTATAAAGAGTGAGACATTGTTCCACAAATTGTATACTTTTCAAGGTCCAATTCATACAATCATTTTCTTACACAACTTGAACTACAACTTTGTTTTAGAAAACTTTAATCCTTGCCAAATTTGTAATTTACTTTTTAATAGAAAATAATATATAAATAAGTTAATAGAATATTTAGTGTTTTGTTTTTTACTTTAGTATTCTTCAATTTTATTAGTTTTATTTATTTATTTAACCATGAGGAATCAATAACTCATTAGAGTGATGTGGGCTAGGCCCAAGATCAAACCTACTAGTTGCCACTATAACCCAAGAATATATCCAATAGCCTACAAGATAGATATACCAATAACTTATGACTTAGCAATAGTTGAGACCTCCCACTTGAGGTTGTCTACCCTTATAATCTTATCACAATGGACCTACATGTCACTATGTGGAAATTGAACCCAGGTGCGGAGGATAACAAGCATGCTACCAAACCACCCGAGCAAAACCCATGTACCCTTTAATTCTATAAGTTTACTATTGATTTATTGATTTATTTGTGTTGTTGTGTATCTCTCATATTATATCATATTTATAAGTGGTTACAAGTACTATACCTAGTAAGCTGACTAATTATTCAACTAATATATCATGATGATGGTTTTGTAATGTGTAAATCTATTTTGATCTTTAAAGAAATTTTAGGTAATAAACTCCCTTCAACAATACTTATAAACAAAGTAGATTTTAACTTAAATATAAATGGAAAAATAAGAAAAAAAAATTGGTTATAAGCTAAAAGATGCATTACCAAACCAATTATGAAGTTCATGATAAACGGATTCTAGTAGGAAAGGGTATTATGATGCAAAAAGAGGGAAAGTGAGGGGATTTCTTTTGGAAAATACAATATCATGTGTCTAGTGAATGGTTTTTTTTTTTTCCCTTTTTTAAAAGGTATTTTAGAATTCTTCCATCTTTTAGTAATTCGCGGTTGCTTGTTTCCCTTAAAAGATTGATAGATGGTGAATGTGCTTCTTCTTCTTCTCTTCTGGGCATTTTAATATACAAGCATATGATCTCTTAACATGTGGAATTTGGCTTATTGTTGATTGGTAGTCATTTGTCTAAACTTGGAAACCATTTGGCTATGCTCATGGCATGTCGAATTGAAAGTAATGGTTGTAGAGAGCTCGTTGGTGGATATTGTATCTAAAAATTGCATGACACATGTGTTGGTTCTTTACTTTGAAATTTGGATATTACCATACCAAGTTTTTATTGGAGGATAACTAGCAAATATACTATCCTTTCTTGTAGTGGTGTGCTTGCTCGATGACGAAAGAACTTGAGCTCATTTGAATGTGAGGAGAGGACATTCAAGTGGATTTGAATCAACATAAAGAGTCCAAAAGATTGTCAGCAAGAAGATAGTTTTGAAGAACATAAGATATACTTGGAAGAGAAGGATGAGAACATTGAGGAGAGTGTTTCTATTGAGAAGAAAACACACAGATGTTGAGGATGAGGAGATGTGAACATGACCAATTGGTTCATGCAAGAAAAGGATTGGGGTTTGAACATTTTTCTACAAGAGGTTGAGAAGTACGAAGAGGGTAAAGTGTTTTATGGATTGAAAAATTGCATCCAAGTGAAGGAATTCCAAGAGAAGTAGAGAACAAAGCATGTATGACCTTTAGATATACTAAATTGTGCTTGGAGAGGTTGAAAGGAATTGTGAAATCCTAAGTGCATATATTTGATGTAATGTTACTATAATTATGATATAATGAAGGATTAGACTCTTTGAGACTCAATTGTTATGTAATTATTTTTTGCTTGGATTTCTCTATTGAATTCCTTTTGTTGTGTATAGCCAATGTCATTTAGTATAATGCACAGTGTCCTAAGTTGGACTTATGACCTACCATTGGTGTATAATTTGGTATCATAGTGGATTTCATCCTTTCGGAGGGAAAAATTTTAGAGTTGGAAATTTAACCTATAAAAGTAGAAGTCCTCAAAATTGTGAGAATTTATAGGATAAGACTTACAAATAGGGAGAGAAAAGAGGGAAGCGATAGTGTAAATTGGGAAAAGAAAGAACTCAAAAGATGAACTAAAAAATTGGAAACAAAACAACAATATGGAGAACAAAAATCGAGTAGTTTGGAGGTTGAACAAGAAGAGTAAAACAAAAATGACCAGGAAGGTGATGTTGGAGTGTAATACTTAGGTTACTTAAAAGAAGAAGAGGGGAAAAAGTTGAAGTTTCATGTTATGATGGAAGATTGAGAGCTAAAGAATTGATTGGTTGGATAAGTGAGATGAAATGTACTTCGAGAATGACAAGATCGAAGACCCAAACAACAATAAGTTTTCCATCACAAATTTGAAGGGCCATCCAGCTAATTGGTGGGATTTGTACAACATGGGAGAACACACTTGAATAAGGAGAAGATAAATACTGGGAGTAAGATGTTGTCCAATATGAGAGAAAAAATCCTACTAGTTGATCATCGACAATTAAATTTTAACAAATACATAATTTGAGACAAAGAGCCCTGAGTGTACAACACTATATAAAGGAATTTAATCAAATTTTCATCCAAGTAGTCACGAGGAAGATGAAAACTAGAGATTTATAGGGATGAGAATACAATGAATTTTGCATAAGATAGGAAGTGTGGAAGAAGCTTATCAAATGATCTTGAGAGAAAAAAAAATATTGTGTGTAAAAATAATAGGAAAAATACTAGTGCACATAGAGCACGCGCAAAGGTGGTCGAGGTAGTTGAAAAAGTTTATCCTTTCACAAGAGGGATTTGCATGAAGAGAAAGTTAAAATACAAGAAGAAGGAAGTAGGTCAAGAAGGATTAAAGGAAAATACAAAGGAGGATTCAAAGGAAGAGGTTAAAATTTAGGTCCTTACAAAATAAAAAATAATTGCTACAACTATAGAGATGAAAGCCATGGGTCATTTGAATGCCCACAAAGGGAAGAAAAGAGAGGAAATGAGGCTAGAACACAATTAAAATAAGGAGAAACACTTGAGAATAACATAGTTGTAGTATGAGAAAAAAGAGGATTTTTTTTTTTATGCTATATGCAGAGAATATGCAGTAAGCATAACAATGAATACCAAAAGAAGAAAAATGGTTGAGAATTTTTTTTTGTAGAACCAAATGTAAGTATAGAGGGAAATGTTGTAGGTCATTGTTGAATTATGTAGTATAGAAAATACGATGGCAATAGATATGGTTGAGAAGTTAAGATTGACACAACAAAAGCATCCCCGACCTCATAAATTATTTTGGTTCTAGGGATATGAGGTGAATGTCACAAACCAGTGTAAGATTGCTTTCCACATTGGTGAGTACAAGGATGATATATTATGTGGCATGACTACAATGGAAACTTATCATTTATTATTAGGAAGACCATGGAAATTTCATTATTATGAGATGCATGATGGAAGGAAGAGCATGGAAAGAACACTACACCATCATGAAGGATGGAAATAAATTATACTATTTGCTTCCTATGAAGGATGCAGACCACAAAGACATGTTATTGGTGATAGTAAAGGAATTTATAAGTGATGTGAAAGAAAGAAACAAGTGTTATGCTTTACTGTCCAAGAGAGTTGTAGAGATACAAAGTGAAGATGATAATAACATGTGGAAGACTAAGTTACCTGAAGAAATCCAATAGTGGTTAGATGTGTTTCCAGATATTGTGAGGGAATATCTACGTAAAGAGTTACCAGGAATAATCATGCATGGGATATATTTTTTACTTGGAGCTATGTTTCCAAATCATGACTCACATAGAACAAATCCATTGGAAAGTGCGGTGTTGAACTAATAAATTGATGATTTATTGTCAAGAGGTTTGAATAAACAAAGCATAAGTCTGTGTGCAATACCCATATTGTTGACAATGAAGAAATATTGGAGATGTAGAATGTGCACTTATTCAAGAGAACTAAACAAGATTACAATGAAGTATCAATTCTCATTGCCAAGAAAGGATGATTTATGAGATAGTTTGACTAGTGCAAGTTATTTCACCAATATTGATCTCAAGAGTGCCTAGTATCAAATTTGAATCAAAGAAGGATATGAAGGGAAGACAACATTTGAAATGAAGCATAGATTATATGAGTGATTGGTCACATCTTTTGTTCTAACTCACACTAGAACAATTTATTGAATTTGTGACTATGCAACCAAAAATGTTAGTTGTGACATCTATCATAAGCTATATACTAAAAAAATTGAGCAATTTTGATGTGCATTATGTGACTTTGCTATAAATTACTAACATAGTCCAAGTACAAACATATACAACTAGTCTATGACTATGTCAATATACATAAGTAATATTTCTTAGTAGTTTTAGCATGCTTTATCATGTTAATTAGGATATGAAGGGAAGAAAACATTTGAAATGAAGCATGGATTATATGAGTGTTTGGTCACATATTTTTGTTCTAACTCACACTAGCACATTGATTTGATGAATTTGTGACTGTGCGACCAAAAATGTTAGTCTTGACATCTATCATAAGCTATATACTGGAAAATTTGAGTAGTTTTGATGTGCATTATATGACTTTGTTATAAATTACTAATGTAGTTCAGGGATAAACATATAAAACTAATCTATGACTATGTCAATAAACATAAGTAATATTTCTTAGTATTTTTAGCAAGTTTTATCATGTTAATTATGATGATTCATGTTGAATTAATTTTTGTATGCATGAATTTTTCTTTATTTCGCAACACCACACCAAATATATTTAACGTCAATATTTGAATGCAATGTACATATTTGTACAATATAATTATTTATGAATTGCAAATCCTAGCCCACAAATCACTCTTGCTAGTGATGTCTGGAAACATTGTTTTTCAAATATTCATCCAAATTCTAGCACCGCTTATAGGTTGATATATTTGGCTCCAACTCCAGTTTTATATAGGTATAGTTGTATTATAATATATAATAATATTTATAATACACACACACAATGTATGTATGTATGTTACATTAAAAAAACAAAACTAATTAAACACCAAATAAACTAAAACATTTAAGAACTTATTTTTTATCCATTAAAAGATTTCTAGACCAAGGGCCCAAGAAATATGTCGTCTTTATTATAGATAATAAGCCATAGGTGCATTTTTAGTGCTACTTATCTCCTTGGCATTGGCTTTCATTCATGTAACATCATAAGCATTAGTGTGTTCCATCTCTATCTCTATATACAAGATTTTGGTATCATTATTAGAGTGAACTACCATGAACAAACAAGGACAATTAGACTTAGATCATAGCATAATGTAGGGAGATAAAAGTTGGAAAGAAATGTTATGCTCTGTCATTTTCCCATATGCTCTCCCAAACCAACCTACAAACCAATGGAGAGAGGGTTTTTGGAGCCACGAGAGAAAATATATAGAGGTTTGGCAGGAAGAGGTTGATTTGACAGTCAATTGTGACGGGGAGTTGTCAATAGTTGGGAGGAATTTAGGTTTTTAATCTAATTTATGGTTGTGGATAGGGGTTTTAGGGATAAGCTCAAGTGAAATAGTGGTAGGTTTAGTGTGAAAGTGGGATTTTAGAGTGAAGTTGAGGAATTTGTGTGAGAATTATGTCAATTTAGGGTTTTATGAATGTTTATTACTACTCTAGTAGAGATTGGTTGGTTTGAGGGTTGTGTTTTGTATATATTGCTAGCAGGGAGAGAACATGGAGGGTTCTTAAATGAAGGAGTAAGAGTTCAAGGTTGGAAAAGGGATCTGTGAATAATTCAAGAGATTCACCTCCAAAAAAATTGTCTTCCAAGAATATTAGGTCCAGAATATGGTTGTTTTTCCTTTTCTTGAAGAAGACAAAAGGAATGGAATGTTGACAAACTCTTCACATGGATTTTGACAGAGATTGTTGTCTAGTGGGGGAATTTAATTTTCCTATGACACAAGATCATTACATTCACCACAACAAATTCCAATACCAACCTATAGCTTCCATTATAAATTATGTCCTCTCTTTGACTTGAACTCAGGGCAATCCTTCCACACTGCAACTTTCTCACACAATAGGGGCAATCCAAAATCTCTTATTCATTGAATGTGTTGCCTCTCATCGTGATTATGATACTAGTTGTTAATAAAGTGAGAGATTAATAACATAAAATAGACGCAAGAAAAATATCAAGCACACAAGACACCGTGATTTATCACGGAATCCCTAAACCAGAAAAACCAACACCTAATAGATCTATTAGCCTTGGCCAAACCGACCAAGCTAAGCCAATTAAGGAATATTACAATGGATATATCAAGCCTTTAAATAGGCTTCATTGCATCAAATACCATGGGAAAAACCATGGGTTAAAAAAAAAACATGGGCTCGTAAACCCATCAATGACTATTATCTTCTACTCTATGACCGAATTAATATTAACCCAACATTCCCCTCTTTAAACTTGAGCTGGAAAAGGTTTCATATAACGAATTCCTCCTATATCTCTTTAGAAGAGTCTTTGAAAGTGAAAGGGATGCTAGGAATTTGAAGATTTGGCTTCGGTGGATCTAGGACTAGTCCTAGCTCTCTAACTAGATAAGCATAGGCTCTTGGATTATCCTAGCATTGAAATTTTGTTGATTTTTCCCTATGAGTACTAGATTTAGAAACATCAAAAAAGTTCTAAAGACAGTGCCTAGTGTGTTCCATTGAATTCTAATAAGAAGCATGACATTTGTAAAAGTCACATGAACTAATTATTCAAGGCATGGCACATGGAGAAATATGCCTTAAATTAGACCTTGGTTAACCCTATGTTGAGACCAAATCTGCATTGAGCACAACATTTATATCATAATCATAGGCAATTAGTTTCTAAGTAGCTTATAGCCTCTTAAGCGTACACTAATTAATTACACAACAAGGTTACACATTATTTGTTTTTCATGGATAGATGGTTATTGCAATATAGTGATGGTTTTCTTGTAAGAGCATGGTCTAAAAGCTATCAAGTTTTTAGCTCTTAGTTGATAGTGTTATTGTCTTTGGATGATCAAATTAACACTTATATCATGAAATAACGTCCATTTGAAACTTATATTTTAAATTTTATTTAAAAACAAATTTCCCATTTACTATTATAATATGATCCTTTTTATTTATATTATAAATTTAATGAAAAAACATAACTTTAATTATTGAATGGACGGTTTTAGAAACTTTGGACACTCGTTTCATAACTCACCTCTTCCTCCGCTAACCATATAAAGCCAAAGTCTCTCACTAACCAATGTTCTCCATGAGACAAACTGACCATATAAAGCCAAAGGCTCTCACTAACCAATGTTCTCCATGAGACATAGTTATAGAAGTGAATCTATTTCGAAGGCATGTTTCAACCATATAAGACCTGAGGGGAAGAAAAAGGGAGATAATGGCAATGAGCATGGTTCTCTTCTTTCCAAGTTTTAATATTCCCTCTTCTAACCATAATGCCACGTGATAATTGATTGAAAGTGGGTAACATTAACCTAAAAAGTATTATTCTTGGCTAGTTTTAATATTCCCTCTTCTAACCCTAATGACATGTGCTAATTGATTGAAAGTGGGTAACATAAACCTAAAAAGTGTTATTCTTGGCATTCTTAGGTTTGAATTCACGTGAAGTTAAAAGTTGTCTTTAGATGTATAAAAAAAACTTGTTTCATGGACATGTTTTCAAATTAATTGAATGCTCATTTTGAATGTATATCATTAACTTTTATTATGAACAATATGAATGAGTTTAAATGTTTATAAGTATATGGGGTTTTTCTTTTTTTCAAGGAAATGTATTTGTGGAAAAAATTTCGAATATTTTTTCATGATTTATGGATGATAAGTTGGATAAACCGTCCATCTTGATTATGGGACCTTGTCTCAAGAGAATCAAGAGAGTCGAACCAATGACCAACAACAAGCAAGATAAACTCATGTCTAACTCTAGATGAATTGAGCTAACCCTCAAAGCTATATGAAATTCCTTCTTATTTATTTACAACTTTTTCATTTTTTCCACTAATAACAAATATTTAACATTCATTTATTTTTTATAATGAATATAAAATATATAAATAAATATTACATAATAATAAAATGTTAATTAAATAAATTAAAGGATATAATCTAGTTAAAGATACAACTTTTCATTATAATGACTACTTAATATTTATAAAGTATATTTTCATAAAATTTAATTTATTGTACAAATTATATAGTCATTATTAATATATTTATTTATTTATATAGTTTTTTATGTTTTTATTTTTTCAAGGTAAATTTTGTAGAAAAATTTTTGGGCGTTTTCTTACATTTTGTTGATGGTATTCAGTGTAAACCCATCACCACTGATTATGGTACTTGATTTGATAAAGAAATTTAGCAAGACACGCAATAGAGAAGGTAGCGAATCTCGAAGATTAACCTCAAAAACTCATGTATAAAACTCAAAGCATTGAACCATTCCAACTAACCCACCAAACTTAAATTCTTTTATATTATCCTTCTTATATTAATTTTTTTTTAAATAAACTATTATTCATTACATTCCCATAATTCTAATCACCTATTATAATAGAGACTATAATATCAACCAGTAAAAATAAAACATGTTACAATGTTTTTAGTGTACATTAATTGTATCTAGATGTTTCATAAATATCTCATGAGAAATCTTAAATATTTAAAGGCAAGATAAGGACTTTCAAGTAGTTTTGCATGGAGAATTTTAGAGTTATAGATTTAATGTATTGAATTAACCCCATAACCCCATCATACATGGTAATAATAGATATTTACTCATAAAAATAAAGTGGTTTGGCAGGTCTAATCATATGTAGAGCTATTTGATTTTAAATATATGTAAGATGAGTTCGGTGTCATGGAAGCCCATTGTCTTAGTTTTAAATATGGAGAGTAAGATGTGATATAAACTAGCCATTATTTTTTATTTTGAAGGTGTAAAAGGTACATCGTAATAATAATATGAATAGGTTAAACAATTTTTTAAATGTACTTATAATTTCAAATGATTTGAAAATATTGCATTCTTTTTAATAGAAGAAGAGAAAATATATACATATTAAATTTATATATAATAATTAATTTAATTTATATTATATATAATAGTATCTATATAATATAACAATTAGGCAAAGAAAAACATAGAATATTAAATGTTAAGAACTAAAGACTTATTTTACATGGAGCTTCTTTCTAATTAGTACTACCATAGCTTAGACATGGTTGTGTCATTCATAAACGTCATTTCTCTCTAGTTGTTGCTAATGTTTATATGTTTTGTGGGTCTGTTTTCTTTGGTAGGAAACTATAGAGACAATAAGCCATGTTAAAAGTATTTCATTCATAGTTGAACTACACTATGTAATCTTGTACCAATGTGCTTTGGTAGTTTATTGTGTATTTCTTCCCCAAAGAATTTTGCAAATCCAAATTAATTTCATTGATTCCATGTAATATGTCTTAATTTGTTGCATAAGCAATATGTTTCACTTGTAGTTAATTGGATATATGTAACTTATTGCAAAAGCAATTTGTCTTTGTATCTACAGGAAGGGGTCATGGCTAAACATGATCCAAGACCATTGATCAAAATGAAAAACTTCAATCATTATCTTGAAGATGGATCTTTGAAGCATATTGTGTAGGAAATATGTTGTATTATGAATGTTGTATTTTATGAACTTCATAGATAAATTTTGGAATATGAAGGAAATATATAAAAAAGACTAGATATATATTAGAGGATAAATCAATATATGGTTTAGTGTTTTGGCAGTATTGATAGGAAAAAAATAGTTTTTACTTAATAGGACATGTGACAAATCTGGAAGATTATCTAAACAATTGAGCAAAATATGCTTGTCTTAGTTTTCACTGAAATGTATGAATGTTGTAATGGCATCTAAAGATTCAAGAATGTTAATGCTCGTATGCTTCTTGGGTATACTTTGTGGTCGGTTTGCCTTGGCAGGCAACGATAGAGACAATAAACTATGTTAGAAGTCTTTCATTCATAGCTAGACTACGCTACATAATCTTGTACTACTGTTTTTATTCCTTATCCAAAACATTGTACAAATCCAATTTAATTCCATTGACTCCATTTAATATGTCTTAAGTTATTGTATAAACAATATGTTTCACTTGTAGTTGATTGGATATACATAATTTATTACATAAACAATTTGTCTTTGTATCTATAGTAAGGGGTGATGACTCAACATGATCCAAGACCATTTATCTAAATGATAAACTTCAATCACTATCTTGAGGATGGAACTTTGAAGCATATTATGTAAGGAATATGTTGTATTATGAATGTTTTCTTTTATGAACTTCATAGATCAAATTTGGAATATGAAGGAAATATGTAAAAAGGACTAGATATAAATTAGAGGATCAATCAATATATGGTTTAGTGTTTTGGCTGTATTGATAGGAAGAAAATAGTTTTTTGACTTAATAAAACATGTGACAGATCTGGAAGATTATCTGAACAATCAAGAAAAATATGATTGTCGCAGTTTTCACTGAAATGTATGAATGTTGTAATGGCATCTAAAAATTCAAGAATGTAATTTTATTTCTCTTATAATAAAATTATAGTTTTATTTTATTTTTTCCAAAAAAAAATTGTTTATATTTCAATTGTATCATTTACCTAATGAAGTTGTGAGCATTGGAATCCTTGGTAGATTTAGTCATCTCCACCTCAATTGTGTTTTTTTTTCAATAAAGAAGTCTCTCTTGAATTCTTCCTCCAAATAGTGTGGGCTCCTGAGCTACCAAAGCTATGTCTTTTCTCAAAGCCCTTAGATTGAAAGCCTTGATATTGTTACTATCATCAATTCTCACCAGCCCTTTTAGTGGGTAGTGCAATTTCATCATCTGGGTTTATAAGGTTCTCTTTCGCTAGGATGAAAAACACATGTATGATTGCATCAGAGCCTTCAACAATGCTCATACTTAATGCATCGACTAGCATACTAAAAACAACTTGATGAGGTCAGGACCAGTGCAATAGGAGTGATAAGGACATCCAAGACTTGTGTAATTCAATTCTTGACCACATACACAACATATTAGGGATACAAGCAAACTCATATGAGCTTACCAAGGAGTGGAAAACGTATTCAATAAAGTTGGAAAGGTTTGAATCAATAGTTGAAGTGGAGACACATGAAAAATAATTGTTAAAAATATTAGAATAAGTAATGGAACTCAAATTCACTTGATTCATCATAAAATAAGCACCACTTATCTTAATCATATGAAAAATTCCAATATATAAAGAAATTTTAATATGATAGTCAGAATATAATTACCTTATATTTAATTAAAAAGGAGAAGAAATATATTAAGGGAAAGTGCCAGTCATGGAAGCCCAAGATATTAAAAATGTTAAATTCTTTGTTTATGCAGACACACATATAATGAACTGTTCCATTTGATTGAATATGTGAAATGGCTTAGAGATGATGAGGACTTGAATGAAAGAGAAGAAGAAGAACTCACTATAGCACAAAATTTGAAGAAATCCTTCAAACACAATGCAATAGCCATATCTCTAGTATTTCCCTGTGCATAAGTGATCATATATATGATACAACATACACAAGTTAGCATTAGGAGGATTCTAAATGACTTGGGACAATGTGTTGGATCATTCACATCAACATACTTTGAAGCTCACTACAAGATGTCAAGGGTGGAAATATACTACACCAACAAGTGGTAGAGAGTCTTTACTCATGACCATAACTACTATGACATCCTTGTTGATTGGTATGAGGAAGGGAGGACTTTCAAAGCTCTAAGAAGTAATCTTTTCCCCGCCATACACATCAAGTTAGGATACACATGGGTAGCCCAATTGGTAAGCCAGATCTATGGAGAGCAAGATGCAACTCATGGGGATAGGCTAGGTGCAAGTGATGTATGAGATAACTAATGGAGGCATAGTTTTCAACTAGGATGTTATCCTATCCAACACACTCGTGCATAAGCTATAGGAAAGGCTCAAATAGATGCATTCTCAGGAACCCTATAGTTGTATATGTATTCCTTCCTATTGGAATTGGTTTGTTCTTGGTTAAGTTGGTATTGGTCCCCAGAGCAATCCCCTATTCATGTCTATTTCAAGGATTTATGTAAGAACATGTACAAATTTCAGTTTTCCCTTATTTATGATGACTTCCTGGGCATTGCTTGAGATCATGTTTTGTAAACCCTACCCAAGGATATCTTTAGAGGCTATAGAAGTATTGAAGGACATTAGAGATTAGTACCTGGATAAATACTCAACCTATATAAGGATCTATGGTGTTACATATGCACCTCGTGCATTTCCAGCTTATGTGTCATATTTAACCACAATGTGCATAATTGTTTGGTAGATTCAAGAGCATCTTCAAATGTAATCCCTATAGTCCTCGAGAATGAAAAAATGTAGGATATGAACCAATAAGGGTGGGTGACAAAGCCATGTGTTATAGAGTTTTCCTTAAGTCTTCAAGAATGCAAAAAGATAGGAGACAAGCCCATAAGGGTGGGTGAGAAAACCATGTATTATAGGGTTTTATGTATTATAAAAAATAAGGTGTGTATTTGCATCCCTTCACCCCCGGAAGGGGTTTTGGTAGGTGTGAAGGTGTGCATTTGTGTGTACACAAATTCACACTTTCATCCTAGGTGTTGGGTGGGTGGTGGAGTGTGAAGGTGACATTTTTATATGAGGAGTGAAGATGTGCATGTGTGTTTGTAGGGATGAATGTGTATATATGTGTGTTTCAACTTATATGGTCCTTGTACACACAAATGTAGATCCATACTTTATAGGGTTTTGTGTATCATACAAAATAAGGTGTGTGTTTGCACACCTCCACCCTTTGAAAAGTGGCTGGTACATGTGAAAGTGTACATTTGTGTAAACACATTCACCCTTAAGAAATGGATGATTGGTGGAATTATAAAATACTTTTCTATATAAGAATAAAGATATACATTTGTAAAAATGATATATATATATATATAAACCAAAAAAATCAACATATACAAATCAAAATATACATTTTTCATACAAGTTCATAATTAAGAGATCTGTGCAAAGTAGATTCTGTAAACTGTAAGATTGTCAACAGCCCTCTTCATGGAAAGATAAACAAATTATTTTCTGAGTGGAATTGGTATTCGATAGAACTCGGTTCATTCAATCACCCTTTAATCTATCATTAATGTACCTTGATTTAGATCTACATCGCTAGCTATCCTCTGCTCTCCTATTGAAGCAATTAGTTACGTCTTAGTCATAATTTCAAGTGCATAAATCTTGGCAATCCAAAATGCCCACATGTAAAAGGTCTCAATTTTTGGATTAACGATCAAGACTGAGATTAACTTTTTTTAGTCAAAAGGAAGAAAGAAAGAGAGGCCAAAATCAGTGTGCACAATAAATATTTAAACACATCTCAGTGTGCATGCATGCATGACAGCGCAGTTAAAGAAATAAAGAAAAAGCCAAGGGATTTAGAAGTAGTACCCGAGATGATCTCCGCTACCTCCCTGCACCGTGCTTCCTCCTCTTCATTGTTCCTGGCAGGCCTGGAAATCAAATAAATCTTCATCTCCAGCCTGGACCATAATATAACTATTTTCAACCCTGAGAAAAGAGAATGATAGGCACTTTACCTTCTATTCCTCTGAGGAGGAGGAGGAGGGGGACGGGGACTGTCATGAGATTTGGAATTCCAACTGCAAAATGGATTGTTCTCTTTTGTTGGATCGTCCATGCTTGGGATTTTTGTTGGATCGTCCATTCTTGGGATCAGATCACTACCAACACAGAAATAAATGCATGCAAACGCCACACACACTGCTGCTTTATTTATCACTGTTGCAACGCCTGCTTTATTTATTGCTGGGTTGTATGGAACGCCTGCTTGGGGTTGCGGTTTTCATGCTGAGATGGTACACTTCAACCGATGAACGTTAGAAAGTTAAAGAAACAGTGTAATCAGTCTACATACAAACATTTACTCGACTTAATTGTGTGATTAATTAATTATGGTTTAACTTCAAATTATATAAAAAAAAATTACTTAAAACAATGACTTAATTTTTAAATTACAAGTTATATTTGAGAATTATGCTCGATCTCAACTAGAAGATATATATATGGGATTTAAATTTTGATGAAGAAATAACAACATTATGATGAGCTAAGTTCATATTGACATCACATGCACGACTTATAAATGTTTAATTAAATTGTTTAATTTATTTAAGTAATATTTGACAATTTTTTTTATCAAAACAAACATTTAAGTGTATTAGCTTTCACATTGTTTGTTAATATTTTAAATTAGTCTATAATGAAATATGATTTTATATTAATTTGTATTATAAAATAACTACCTACAACTTAATTTTACAACACAATTAATATTTGCAACTTAATCTTTAGGCATCCAGAGATCTTATCCATAACCCATAAACAATCTTACCCATAGGCAATCCTACTGGTCTATGTGTAGACATAGGCAATCCTAGTGGTTTATGTGTTCTAAAACCACCCTCAAGTTATATTTGTTGGTTCACAATGCCATATATGTAGTCCATGAATTATCTATGTGGATCTCAATCGCAACTACAAATTGTCCACAAATTATTCTTGTTAGCCTTTTTGTTATCCACATCCCAAATTCCCCAACCACCTGAATCAACTCTTTGTTGTAAATCTATAAAATAAAAATAAATAAATAAATCAATAAAACAATAGCAATATCAATTAAAATTAAATTAAGAATGCACTCTTCTTATAAATACCATGACAACATCAAGAATCTCCATTTAAATAAATAAAATGAAATAAAACTACTTCACATATAATCTTCTTATAAACACCATAACAACATCAAAAATCTCCATTTAAATAAAACAATAAAACTATTTCACATATAATTATAATAAAATGTTTACATGCCAATGTCATATCCAAATCCAAAACTATATTTTATACCACTATAAATTACCTCAACTTTTCATGTTGAAAGTAATTCCATTATTTATGCCTTGTCAAGGAGGTGAAACTTGACTTAAAACATAATTTCTATTTAATTTTTTGAATTTCTTAATAAAATTTAGATAGTAGGAAATGGAAAAACCTATTTTAATTACATTGATTTCTATTAAAAGTCCAATTATTATCAAGAAAAATGAAAATTTGTATTAATAATGTAATATTGTTAAAACCATTTTAGTTACATTGGCTTCTATCAACAGTAAAGTTATCATCAAAAAGACAAAAAAAAAATAAAAAAAATTGTATTAATAGTGCAACATTATTAAAACCTATTTTAGTTGCATTGGCTTAAGTTATCATCAAGAAAAAAAGAAATTTTATATTAATAATGCAATATTGTTAAAACTTATTTTAGTTACATTGCCTTTTGGCTTTTGTTAAGAGTAAAATTATAATAATAATAAATAAATAATTGTATTAATAACTCAACATTGTTAAGGTGTGGTGACCATATAAGGTATTATTAATTAGGTGGAAGAAAGAAAACATTATTTGACATACATGTCAAATGAAGTTATGTTATTTGACATACATGTTAAATGAAGTTGTAGTTGACAAGTATCCATGAGGGTGTGGGCAAAGCCAAACGAGTAGAAGATCTAAGTATTGCAAGTTATTAGTCCATTAATAAGGTGTTTAAATCTCCCTAATTGTAAGTTACTAGTCCATTGATAAGGTGTTTAAATCTCTCAAATTGGGAAAATCTCCCTAATTGCAAGTTACTAGTCCATTGATAAGGTGTTTAAATTTCTCAAATTGGGAACTTCATATATGTTGGTTTATCTTTATAGTTCATGAATGTTACTTTTAAGGCATGATGCCATGATGTTGATGGATAAATTCTCGTGTCATTACAAAACTTATTTTATAGTAATTTCTAAAAAGTAAATGTTTATGATTGTTACAGTAATGCCTCCATAAGTATTATAAAATACCTATTTATATTTGAGATTAAAACAAAATATAAGTTTTTTCCATAGAAAAAAATAAGATGTTTAAATCACTTTAAAGTATAAATATACATATTAGATTACCATAATTATACACATATGTGTTGATGTCTCAAAGTGAAAATATAAGAAGATGTAATATGTATTCTTCTTTGAATTGATTCACTTTGACAAAAATAAATTTCAAAAAAAATCATAATTTCATTCCTCACTTATTTAAATTGAAATTATATGTATGAACTTTTTATGTGTTCCTTTCTTCAAAAAGTAAACCCAAATTCACATCTCTTAACAATCCATGCATACTTTTGAAAAGACAAAAATGGTTTTCAACATTCTAAACCAACCAAAAAAATAAAAATAAAACATTATCATAAACTACCTAGAGACATTGTAACTATGTCTCCTACACCCTAAACCAACCAAAGAAAAATAAAAGTAAAGCATCATCATAAACTACCCAGGAGACATGGTAACTATGCCTCCTCTAAATTCCTCCAAAATCATAGTCCCTTTTGAAAAAATTGTATTAATAACCCAACATTGTTAAGGTGCAAAGAAAACATTATTTGACATACATGTCAAATGAAGTTGTAGTTGGAAAGTATCCATGAGGGTGTGGGCAAACCAAACGAGTAGAAGATTTAAGTATTGTAAGTTACTAGTCCATTAATAAGGTGTTTAAATCTCCCTAATTGCAAGTTACTAGTCCATTAATAAGGTGTTTAAATCTCCCAAATTGAGAACTTCATATATGTTGGTTTATCTTTATAGTTCATGAATGTTGCTTTTAAGGCGTGATGCCATGATGTTGATGGATAAAATCTCGTGTCATTACAAAACTTATTTTATAATAATTTCTAAAAAGTAAATGTTTATGGTTGTTACATTAATGTCTCCATGACTATTATAAAATACCTAGATGTAATATGTATTGTTATTTGAATTGATTCACTTTGACAAAAAAAATTAAAAAAAAAAAATCATACTTACTTGAATTGAAATTATATATATGAACTTTTTATTTGTTCCTTTCTTAAAAAAAAAACCCAAATTCACATTTCTTAACAATCCATGCATACTTTTGAAAAGACAAAAATGGTTTTCAATATTCTAAACCAACCAAAACAAATAAAATTAAAACATTATCATAAACTACCCATAAACATGGTAACTATGTTTCCTACACCCTAAACCAACAAAAAAATAATAAAAGTAAAGCATCATCATAAATTAACTAGAAACATGGTAACTATGCCTCCTCTAAATTCCTCCAAAATCATAATCCCTTTTGAAACTTAGAGAGTTTCCTTTTAATTTAAGGCATCTACCTCTTTTTTTATCTCCTCAAGAATATGGGAGCTCTACCTCTTTTTTATCTCCTCAAGAATATGGGAGAAATTTCATCAAAAGAATTGGACATCATTTTTAACTAATCGTTTATAGGTCTAAAATATATGTTGGTTAATTGAAGAAAACCTTTCATGTGATTGATCATTAAATTATCTCTTATATAAAGAGAGTCAAGAATTTGACTTGAGATCACCTATGTATATTCACTTACTTATATGATAATTAAAATATCTCTAATATAAAGAGAGTCAAAAAATTGACTTGAGATAACTTATGTATATGTATAGATTAATGTGTATATTAGTAACAGTTTTTAATTATGGTTATATATTTGTCTTATTTTAATTTATTTTTTTTTATTTTTTTTAAAAAGGAGAAATGTTAGATTTGAATATATAATAATAAAAATATGTTAGGATTAAATTAACATGTTGATGAAATGAAATTTATTTTTAGTGGGAGAAATGTTAGTTTGAATGGGCCTAATGATTAAGAACATGTGTTTCTTCATAAGAGATCACAATTTCAATCAACCTAAGTGAACCTAATGATTAAGAACATGTGTTTTCTCTTAAAAAGTCACAATTTTAATTTATTTATTCTTTTTGTTTATCAATTTTTTATTAAATAGTAAAGTAAATTCTTAAAATTGTAAATATTATGCAAACTGTATTTTCAATTTTTTTTACCCAATCTTTATTAAACAGTAAAAGCAAATTCCTAAAACCATAAATACGATTTAAACTATGTAAAAAAATGACAAATAAACATTTTTTTAAAGAACACTTTCATCTTTTATTCCTATATTTTTTTATGTAACAAAAGTTTGTAAAAATGCAACATGTAACAACATTTTTGGTGAAAATATGAAAGGTGTATCTTATAAAATTATTTTCTTTCTTATTTTGGTATTTTTATATGTAATTATTTTTCTATTATTTTGTTATTTTGATATATAATTATTTGTTTAGTTATTTTGTTATTTTATTAAGAAATATTATGTCTAGAGAGAGTAGTGCAACAGTTGTCATGGAGTATTCTCAGTCTTTTTGGTATCTCTCTTGTGCGCTTCCCTTGGTAAATGTATGCTTCCATTAATAGAGGTATGTTCTCTTGGTATTGTGTTGCTACTGCAGCAATGGTGTTTCTCGTTATGGTTTATCTGTTGGTTCTAGTGTGGACTTGCCGGAATCATTCTATCTAAGAAAATGTTATTGTGCTCGGGGGTGACATATGTGAATACCTATGGTTGGGTGACAATGATGTGACATTGTCTATGGTTAAACGAGCATACCAAAATTTTAACGTGGAATCAAAATTGGTTTCCTTCGTAACAGTCTAATCGTTGGAAGGAAGATCCTTAGTTTCCCCCTTTGTCAAGCTCGTTGAACACTTATTGAACCCACTAAGAAGGTCACCTAAGGAGGGTGCATCTTTTCTCTGGATCAGATCTACAATCTTCTAAAGTTGAAGAGCCAGTGGGAGATGAGGTAACATTAGTTGCAGTGCCAGTTGCAGCACCAGTTGCAGTGTCAATTGAAACACCAGTTGTAGTGCCAATTGCAGCACCAATTGTAGTGCCAGTCGTAGTTCCTATGGTCCAATGAAGTTTCTGGTAACTCATTGAAAGGATGCTGAAATTATTCTCTCCCTAGATCATCTCACTAGCCATTCTTCCGACAATTAGGGTTTCTAGTTTTGCAACAACAACAAACCCTAACCCAAATTTGTTGGGCACTTTCATTGAAGTGTTGGGCCTAATTTTTAGTTGTCCTAGTTCACCTTACCCTAGTGCATCTCCAAATATCTTCAGATTGCAAGTTGGAGCACTCTGAAATTGTTGGGTTCGTCATTGCTTGTTGTCATTGTCGAATGGTGTCGTTGTCTGCCTCTGTTTTCCATTGTTATCAGAGGTATGTATTTGTATATGTTTAAACTGTATCACTATCTTGAGGGGGTTTGCATGAGAAGGGATCTTTTTTCCAAGCAAAAAATCATAGATCTAGGGGGATCTCAGATCCAACACATTCAGAGGAACAACGCACTCCAGGTTTGATTGTTTTGACATGCCTCTAGTTGTTATGGGATTATTGTGATCTTATGAACATCTAGTTGTATCTTGATTTGTTGAAGTCAAACCTCTGGTCAAATTTTAAGTTATAAGTTGACTTTAGTCAAAATATTAGATTGATTAAGGTTTATTTTTTAGATTTTATTTGTATTATATTCCCTAACTCAAATTTTTGTCAGGAAGGCATATTGTCTTAGTACAAGGGACAAGTTGGAGAGAATAGTTGTCATCTTGAGTGAAGGAGACTTGGAAGAAAAGAAACAACACTCATTCTTAAATATAAGACTCCAGGTTCCAGGTTTGATTGATTAAATTGATAAGTTTCCAATTTGCACATATCAAGTTTGATAATTGCTACGTTACAAGTAAACACTATAGTTGTGACAACAATATTTGAAAGGTTTTATTATTGTTAGATACAATGAATACATGGTAACATGTAAGTACTATTGATATAAATGATTATTGTACTTGTTTGCAAGATGAACTAACATCTCCTCTAGGAGATCTTTCTTGTTTTGCTTCTAGGCAGGTCACCTTGGTAATGCTATGATTATTACCATGAATTTATATTTTATTCTTGTTAACATAGATATGTTCTTATGAAAATGTTATTATATTGGAAATACTTTTTCTCTTGTTGCTCTTGTCTCAGGTACATTACCATGGAGGAATGATTGGTCACAACACTAGAAGAATGTTGTTCTTATATCTTATTTTTTAATTTTTATTTTGTCTCTTGTTCCAGGCACGACACAAGTGATAGCTTTGAAAAGGAGCTATTTTGACGATTGTTCTCGTTCTTGTTTTATTATAAGAGAATTATTCTTGTCTATTGTTTTCCCTTGTTGGTAGTCTTGTTCTGGGCAGGTCACATGTGATAACTTTGAGAGGGAGCTATAATGACGTTTGCAACATATTATATTTTCTCTAGTGTGAGACATGGAACAAACCATCCAAATAAGAAGTTGAATACACGACCGTATACATCCATACCGAAGAAGAAGAGGACGAAGAATGGTACTTTTGCAAGATACAGAGTATCTCATATGGAGATTGATTGTAAGGAGCATAAGGCTCCAAAGATGACCAAACATATCCCTCTAGTTCAGTTTATCACTCTTCATATAATCAAGAAGAGTTAGTAGAGCCAAAAGGGCCTACCCAGAATCGTTGCAGTAACCAGGAAGAGACCAGCATGGTCCCATGAAACTTTGCAGGATGAAAATATATATAGCATCGATGAGCCATATTGTGAGAAGGAGCATATGGCTCCACCAATGGTGAGGCAGGCGACCACACCAAGTACCAGCTCAGAATGTGCTAGCGTTCAAAGGGATTCATCCATCACGATCCAGTAGGGAAGAGAAACCTCCCCTAGACCGTTCATAGGAGATTAGAATCAGAGGGAGTCAAGCTTCAAAGGGAGCATGGAGACTCAGAGTGAGTCTTATCCTAGAGATAGTCAATGGCTTAGATATTTTCATTCAGAAAATATTCCTCCTCGGATTCAGATGGGAGAGGGAGACATCTTCGAGGACTGACAGTCAGGTTCCATGAGTTGAGGAGGCTAGATCGAAACTTCATAGGCTTCGAGGAGATATGAGATCTCCTTGAAAGATTCTCTTATTTCAGTGACAGAGGAGGAAGCCAGTTAGAAGGACTTGGATATGGATTTTTTCCTTGAGACCAGAAGGGAAGTCAGTGGTGACTTCCAAATTGATCTACAAGATCAAACATGTTGTTGATGGTATCATAGAGATGTATAAATCTTGATTTGTGGCCAAAGGATTCTCCCAACAAGAGGGAGATGATTATGATGAGAAACTTGCTCTAGTAGTCAGAAGAAGTGTACATAAAGAAACCACAAGGTACATGAGAAGGAGTCTCATGTATGTATATTGAAGAAAGATTTGTATGGGCCTAAGCAGGAACCAAGGGCATGATATGCTAGATCAAACAGTTTCCCGATGAGCTTGGGATTTACCAAGAGTAAAGAAGATTCCAACCTTTAGTACAAGGTTGTGGATGGTGGACCAATGATATTACTATTATATGTGGATGACCTGTTTCTAACAGGGAAGAAGAAGCTCGTCGTTGATTGCAAGAGGAAGCTTGATGCAGAGTTAGAGATGAAATACTTGGGTATGATGCACTATCTCTTGGGTCTAGAGGTATGGCAGAGACCAGATGATATTTTCTTGAACCAAGGAAAATATGTTGTAGAGATTCTAAATAAATTCAGAATGATGGATTGTAATGCCATGCCTACCCCGATGGTGACAAAACCGAAGTTATTGAATGATACATCTTCAAAGATAGTGGATGTCACCATGTACAGGTAGATTATTGGTTTGTTGATATATTCAACAAACACAGGGCCTGATATATGTTTTTCAGTGAACACATTGAGTCAGTATATGGTTGAACCTAGAAGTGTTCACTTGATTGCAACAAAACACATGTTGAGGTATCTGAAAAGTACAATTGACTATGGACTCAGATATGTTTCGGATCGTGAGACAATCCTACAAGGCCATACTGATTCATATTGGGTCGGTAGTGTCACGGATCAGAAGTGTACATATGGGTGTTGCTTCAGTTTGGGATCAGCTATGATCTCATGGTTCAGTAGGAAGCAGACTAGTGTGGCGCTTATTACAGTTGAGGCAGAGTATATAGTAGCATGCTTAGCTAGCAACGAAGCAGTGTGGCTTTGGAAGCTGCTTGCAAGATTGTTTAATCTCAAGTTAGAGGCGACTTGTATCTGGTGCAACAACCAGAGTTGTGTGAAGTTGTTGGAGAACCCGATGTTTCATGAAAAGTCCAAGCATATTGAGATCAGGGGCCATTATATCAGATATATGGTGCAGAATGGAGCAGTGAAGCTCCAATATGTCGCTACAGATGAGCAGAGAGTAGATGTGTTGACCAAGTCTCTATCAAGACTGAATTTTATGTACTTTAGGGACAATCTTGGAGTGGTCTAGAAGGAATTCCCTCTACGAGGGAGTGATGAGTCACATATGAGATTCTTGGGGCAGTAGCTTGCAGAGTGTGGCAGCAGCGGGTGGTCATTTACAAGCACATTACTGACTGTGGCACCAGTCATCATGGCATCGCACAAGGACAGCACATGTCGAGCCTTCGGGGCTGGCGAGTTTCCCAACTTTTCAAGTTTGAGGGCTAACCTGTGTGGTTGGAGGTGTTTCTTAGCCTTGGGTTAGATGGGTGGTGTGTTCACACTACATCGCCTAACCTTCGTGTTTATATGCCTAGTCACTATGGGCTAGATTCCTAGTGTGCCAACCAAAAGAACTAGCTCTAGGGCTAGTTGCCAGATTCTGTGTGAGCTAGCGAGTTGCAATTGTCTAGACTTTGTTTGGATCGGGTAGTAGCATAGTTTAGTGTGAACTGGATCAACTGGATAGTCACCTAGACTCCATTTGGATTGGGTAGTAGCGCAGTTTTGTGTGTGAACTGGCTCAGACTAAACATTTTCCCAAACTCCGCTTGAATTGGGTAGTAGCGCAATCTTGTGTAAACTGGCTCAACTGCATATTCCAGATTTTGTGTGAGTTGGATGGTTGACTAGTTATGTATGAGCTAGATGCTTAGTTCTGTGTGAGCTATATGAAATCCCTTTTTACACATTATTTTCGTCACCCCTATGATCGTTAATGATGTAAACCTATCCTTTGTCTTGAGAAGGATCAATCGCCAAAATCCTGAAGAAGAATGAAGATACATTTTTCCAGAGAGATGGAATTATACTTTTCCTTTGTCAAAAAAACTTAGAAAAAGGGATCGTCGCACCTTGCTTAGTGTTAAGGGTGCGATGATCTAGGATCATCGTAGGTTGCACAACAGTGGTCTGCGACGTTGTCGCAGTTTGCTTAATGTTAAGGGTGCGACGATTTTTGTACGAAGAAAAGAGAGGAATTTCTTGAAAGTTCTAGAATAGAAGCTTCGAGGGTGAGGTGGCCTCCAATCAGTTTGGATCTGAGTTGCATCCCTGATCTCATGGGATCATCCTAACCTCCTCACCCTATCCTTTTCATCTTATAAAAGGAGAAGATTTATCATGGGAAAATCTTGTTGGCTAGAGCTTGATTGGGTTTTTGGATTTAGCTTGGAGCTTTGCTTTGTCAAGATAGATTATTGGTCTTAGAATCCGTGGAGCAGAAGTGTGTGGGAAGCAAGGAACTGTTGGAAGGGACCTTACAACATCAAGGCATCTGGTTGTATTCTCCTTTTCATATTTATAATATAGTAATATATTTCGTTTCCATAAAAAATTCTTAGTGTATTGTATGCTTCCTTGATCACATACATAGGTTTTGTTGAGTATACATTGTTGCTTTCACTTCAATGGCTTGTGTCTTTTTATAGGTTCAGCATCCCATAAGCCTTGAAACGAAGCGAGGATAACAATAGCGAGGTCAAACGACATTTAAAAGGTATGTCATTTATCTCTTGTTAGTTAGTATGCTTGATGATTGAAACTTAGGGAAAGTTTTATATTCTGTCTTTTTTTGTTCTAGTTTCATGGTGAAACTAGGGATATCAGTTTGTGTCCGCACTTACCGATTAGTCCGATAACAACCCTGTAATTACATAAGTTCTGAAAGGATGATGAGGTTGTGCTCACTAGAGAGATGCTACATATGTTGATGAGGCCCCAAATGCATGATTGTGACATGACCATCAGATAGTCTATGGGTGTGACTATGACAGAGCCTAAGTGGCTATGATGGTGATATTTGTGACATGATCTATTTGATCATGAGATTGCATGTGTGGCCATGCTACTTGACACATGATATGTTTGATCATGAGATAGCATGTGTGGCTATGGTGATGCTACATGTAGACTGGTCTACAAGACCATGTGAGTCTTTCCCATGCCATGTGAGATGGATGGATGTGTTTGAGAGCATTACATAAAGAACATCTTAGTTAATACCTCCATAGCTAAGAGGGACTGTTGATGTTTTGGTAGTTGTGGGAGGTAGTAATCTCCAAGTGTAACATTTGTACTTAAAATAGAATATTTTGGAATTAAGAGAACTATTAAATGAATGTGTGAAAACCCAAGAAGAGAAGTCA
>SNQJ01S0141543.1:33123-46257 GCA_010110895.2 Picea sitchensis | reverse complement strand
GCCGACATAAATAAAATAACATTACTAATATAATATGCCCCAATTAAGGGGTAATGAGCCAACATTAGGGCTTAACATGTTCATTTGCTGCATCTTCTGTTGTGATTTCTTCTTCTTCATGTCCAATGTCATCTTCGCTTTCATACTCACTGACATATCCAATATCAGTTGTGTGCCTCTGTTTTATTTCCATGTCCACGACTCTGGCACGTAGGTCATGTATATCTCTTTCCACGGTTGGATTCGACACCTGTCTACCTCTTTCTCTTGACACCTCCCTATCCTCTGGAAAATTGGGTGTTTTTCTGTCCCTTCTCCTCGGTGGCATGACGGAAATTCCTTCTCACTTTTCCTGCCTGAAATATACAAACAAGAATTAGGCTCTGATACCAAAACTGACGCAACCCTCCCAACCCGCAGGTCGAAAATCCACACAAAGTAGGATCATTCTTCTTCCACTGGCCCGAAGAGCTCTCGACAATTGGCTCTTCTATCCCCCTTTCAGGAAATCTGCACCCAAATAAAACCTCGACGAATCTCCCTTCACACTTCGGGAGATCGGACCTCGCGGTTTGCGAGTCCTTGTGGTCAAGCACTCTATGCCTTTAGACCTCCAAACACTGATATGCGGAGTTCCGAAAAGAATGCTGGAACTTTAATGTTCTTCCTCCCCAAACATCAATCGACAGTCCTGGATCTTCCCTTTGATTTGACGGTCAGCACAACTTCGCAACTTCTTCTCCCAAATCTTCAACTCTTCACCTTCCGAGACCCGAACTTTCGATGTGCCTAAAAATTTCTCACAACTCGCCAATTGCGGGTTCATGAGCCAAAACTCCCAACTCTTGCTTCCAAATCTCGCGATACCTGAAATGTCGATACGGGCATGCTCCTTCTCTTGTCAGCGCCCTGTGCGCGTGACCACCAGCTAGGCCTAACTCTAACACTTTTTGCTTCTCGCCACTTCATGAGTTTCGATGTCGAACTCCCGTCTCTTGTCTCACGAATCCCCGAAACACGAGAGGTCAATGGGGTATTGAATTATTTCAACAGACGACACACATCCACCTGTCTCTTCCACGGGCCCACCTCGGACTTCGCAATTTCGTGAATCCAAACGTTGAAGATTCAGTCTTTCCACCCAAAAAACCCCGAAATGGAATTTCATGAGTACATCCAATGATCCTCGTTGGTGTGAATCTACGCCCCTCTCTCTCCTGAGCTTCTGCTTGCAGAAACAACCACCGTAACCTCCTTGCTCCTCTGTGAGATCTGACGGCTCGTGAGACTTCGAGAATTCTCCATGAAGAATCTCGACCATCTACTTCTCCCTTTAAGAACTTATGCACTCTTAAACAAAGTGTTTTTCCATAGAACTTAACCGCCTGCAACACAAACTTGTGACGCCTCCTTTCAACACCCCAAGGCACCAAACTTCTGTGCTTTTCCTTGACAACTGTGAAGACTTTATCCCTCCTAATCTTTTCTCCAACCCTGAGTCTTAAAGAAGACTCATGCATGCACTCCTTGCGGAAAATCCTTCAATTACTTCAAAAAGTTTGAAGTCCTTTGACTCTGCGCACTCCCTGCAGCAGTAGTCCTCCAACAATTTCTCAGGTTCGCAAACTCTGAGACTTTACTCGGCCTGCCCACACCTTGCATGGCTCCTATGCTCAACTTGCACTTCTGTGAGAATGAGAACAACGTTAACCCTCCTAAGCTTTCAGAGATAAAACTCCGAACTCTTGTCAATGCACTCCTTGTGGACAACTTCACTACACTCCTTGCAGGAACTCTTGCTCAGATAGAGAAACAATTGAAACTCATTCCTTACTTTCTCTCAGACTTCAAACACAAAGCATGAAATCATATACACAGCATATAAAGAAAATGTATAATAGAAAGTAAACATCCATGAGCATAATATTCAACAGGCATACACAGAGAACAAATACGACACCATGAATTTGAATCGAAACTCTTTCTATTGATTCAAATCTCTGTACATGGGTGTTTTCAACTACAACTCTCTACTCTCTTCTCTATGCGCTATGCTCATAATAATATTGCAACTATACAATGAGGGTGTCTATATCTCGTTTCCCTCTTGCACTCTAAACTGTCTAATCTAAGCATTAAATTCTATCTACCTACATTCATTACACATAAATGCCTCCTATCTACTATGGACGAGAGAAGATCGCTCAAGGTCCTTTTACAATAATACAAGCATGCCTCCAGTTAATGACTTCATTAATATTTCAAAACATTTTCAAAAAATGTGTTCAATGCTTTTCCAGCTGTCTCTTATCTCCGCGTTGGCTTGTTGTTGTCTATGCTTGCACACCCTTGCGATGCTCCTGCATCGTGACATAACAACGATGCAATATGCAAGAAGAAAATATGTAAATCATCAACATGTATGAAAATTAGGTTAAGTTAAATGCAAACTATACTACCATTATATGCAACATATATACAATGAGATGCAAGATGAAAATGCCTACCCTAACCTACCAACCCTACTCTGCGTTATGCTCAATGCTAAGTGTAATCATATATCCAGTAAAACCATTCTAGCATTGTATTACAACACCTACACCTGTGCTTCATTGTAAACCATAAAAAGAAAAATTCAAGCACATAGATAACATGAGTTAGGCCATGCATCATATCATAAGTAATCATAGAATCTAACCCATGAAGGTGGGAGGGAGGGACAAAATCATGTGATGAGGCATCACCACAACCTTTTTGAGATTGGATAGCAAGGAGGGTCTTCACAATGCATGGCATCCTAGCATGGAGGAGGACAATGAAACTTATCCAAGTTGATGGGTTAATCTTTTTCTTAAAATTGTACTTAGGAAAAAGTACATTAAATGGGTTATATTTTAATGTTGACTTAATGATTACTTTTTATAAAGTTAAAGTGATAAATAATTTAAGTTGTGGTATTTAATCTTGACCATTGATYTCATAAGGTGTGTGAGTATCAATCTTGGCCCTCCATCCTTTTGGAGATAGGGTTTYTCACTTTCTCATTGAGTAAAAAGGAGATCAACTTGGAGAGGGGTGCATTATTCACAAGAGAGAGACAATTTTCTCAAGAGAKAAAGAGGAGAATTGCTTGAGGGTTTGGAGAGAGAGTTTGCAGGGAGACAGAGGAGGCTTATGCACTAAGATTGGCACACATATTCAACATTGCAGAGATATTTCCTACAGATATGATCAAGAGGATTTGCAGAAGGGGGCCATACATTTGTTGATGAGGTTTTGTATTTGGCTAGGCTGATTTTATTGTAAGAGATATCTATATTTTCCTACTCAATAATAATAAAATCCAAATCTGTTGCACTGGTTTTCCCTCCAGGGTTTTTCTAGGGACAAATTGTCCAAAAATACTTGTGTACATGTGATCTGATTACTGTTATCTTTTATTGTTAAGTTCCTGGTTGTTATTTTATGTTGTGTATTACTTATTTGTGAAGAAAACTTAGGAGAATCAGTTAACAGAAAAATTAATCGATTTAGTGAACTGGGTTTGAAGAAAATTCACATGGTATCAGAGCAGGAACAATGAAGGCACCAACACATAGATAGATCTATTCAGATCTAGGTGGATCGTGAGGATCCAATCACATATCAAGGCAACCATATAAATTTTTCAGCAAGGGTTTGAACCTTGAGGGTTTGAACATAACCCTTCCATAAAATGGCCATGAGTTTGAGGGTAGAAGACAGGTTACAAGGGGCTCATAATTAGCCCACGTAGAAAGAAAGGATGACAATTATATTGGAGGTCAATGATGTGTCAGATCATGTGAGTGACAAGGAAAAATCTCCCACATGTGCAACTGAATTGGTCATATAGAAGAAATGTGAAGCTAAGGCCAAGATATTGATTCTTGATGGGATAAAATACTATGTGGTCCCACATCTCTTAGGAAAAGATGAGGAAAAAGATATGTGGAAAGTCCTAAGTGACCTCTACCAAAACAAAAATGAAAACAGAGGGATGGCTCTACGCAAACAATTGTGTGGGACCAAGATGGCCAAAGGTGAGGGTGTAATACGTTATCTTACCAGGATAACATAGATTAGGGATGAACTTGCAACAGTCAGTGAAAATAATGAAGATCCTAAGCTGTTGTGTATTGCACTAGATGGCTTTACTAAGTCATGGGACGTTTTTGTCCATGGTGTGGTATCTCGGGAGAATCTCCCTAATTGGCAGTGGTTGTGGGATGATTTTGTGCAGGAAGATATTAGGATTGGTCAAGAAAGACCAGCATCTTCAACTCATACAGAGGAGGAAGAAGGTTTCTCCCTTACAGGAAATGAAAAGGGCAAGAAGAAGAGGAAAGGTGGAAAGAAAAAAATTGAATTCTCAAAATTCAAGTGCTTCCAGTGTCACAAGATGGGTCACTTTGCATCACAGTGTCCAGAGAGAAAGAAGAAGAAGCCACATATGGAAGCTTCAACAATAATGGATGAGTTTTCCAAGTCATTTGAGAAGGATTTATGCTTCATATTTTGTATGTCTAGTACAATTGTTTTAGACTTGTGGTTTGTAGACAGTGGTGCATATTGTCATATGACATGGCACAAAGAGTGGTTTACTAGGCTACAGGAGGGAGGCATAAATATATTCATTGAGTCAGGGGATGACAAATGCTACATGGTGCAAGGAGTTTGCACAATCTCATTTCAGAGGGAGTCTTGGAAACCACTATGTTTCAGTGATGTGTTATATGCTCCAAGGTTGACCAAGAACCTCATCTCAGTCTCTACTCTTGAGGATAAAGGATATGAGGTCACTTTCCATAAAGGAAAAGTGTTCATCATACTGGGTGGGTCAGGTGAGAAGATGGACATGATGATTGGGGTTTGAGAGGAGAAGGTCTACAGGTTATAGTTTCAGCTAGGGAGAGAATTAGCGAGTTTCACCACATATATAGGTGAGATGTGGCACAAGAGGATGACACATATTCGCTTTGGTTCTTTAGGGAATTTGAGGGAGGAATTCAATGGATTGCCTAATATTACACCTGAGAGGCATGACCCTTGAAAGGGTTGTACGTTGGAAAAGTATGCTTGGAAACCCTTTCCATCTAGTGAGCACAGGTATAAGGGAGTACTGGATTTGATACACTTTGACGTATGTGGGTCGATGAGTGTGGATTCAGTTAGTGGCTCCAGATACTTTATCCTTCTTATTAATGACTAGTCCAGGAAGACTTGGATTTAATTTATAAAGGCTAAGGATGAAGTCTTCGACGGATTTTAGGACTTCAGAGTTCTAGTTGAGAACCAGACTGGAAGGAAGATTTAGGTGTTGAGATCTGACAATGGGGGTGAGTACACCTACAAGGATTTTATGTATTATTATGTAGAAATGGGGATCAATAAGGAACTCACCATTGCTTACAATCCTCAAAACAGTGGAGTGGTCGAGAAAAATAAAATGACCATAGTCAAAGCAACACAGGAGATGATACATGATTAGGGTTTTCCATTGCTTTTATGGGCAGAGTCTAGTTGCACAACTGTTTGTATTTAGAACAGGAGTCCCCACATAATTTTGGGGAAGTTGACACCTGAGGAGGTATTTACAGGTACCAAACCATATGTGAGTCATCTTCGCATCTAAGGAAACATATGTTACTAGAATTTCCCTTTGGAGAAGAGAACAAAGTTGGAACCTACAATAGATAAGAGGTTGCTTGTTGGATATAGCGAGGCTTCCAAATCCTACAGAATCTTTGTGCCAACATGCAGGAAGATCATAGTTTGTAGGGATGTACAGTTCGAGGAGGAGTGTGCATTGAGGAGGTATAGATACTTGCAGGAATAGGAATAGTAGGGACAATATTTGGGAGTCAAGCTTGAGGAGGCACAAAGTCAGACACAAGGTACTGGTATAGGTACAAGTGTTGAGAGGGAGACAACTTGACAGGATCATCAGGAGCGAGATGATCATGAGGAGGAGGAGCATGATGCAATTCCTTGGGAGTAGAATATTAGGCCACAACCTAAGTGGTATAGGTCCACAGTCAGTGATTCCAGGTTGGCACGACTTCCAGAGGGACTTGGGTACATGGCGTTAATGAAACAACTCATTGATGTTGAGCCTTCCACTTATGATCACACTCCACAACATGGAGTGTGGAAGAAGGCCATGATGGAGGAATATGCCTCCATTATGAAGAATGATGTATGGGAGGTGGTTCCCAGGCCAAAAGGTAAGAAGATGGTTGGATCCAAGTGGATCTAAAAGGTCAAGCATGCAGCAAATGGAAGCGTGTACAAGTACAAATCCTACTTCATGGCCAAGGGTTTTTCACAGCGAGAGGGAGTTGACTATGAGGAGAATTTCACCCGGGTGGCCAGGTATTCCTCGATCCGAGCAGTCATATCGTTGGCAGTAGAAAATTTTGGCGCATTCACCAGATGGAAATGAAGACTGTTTTCCCTAACAAAGTTGTTGAGGAAGAGGTATATGTTGAGTAGCTAGAGAGATTTGAGGTAAGCAGCAGAGAGACAGATTTGTGTATACTAAGGAGATCCTTGTATGGGCTCAAGAAGACACCTTAGGCATGGTATTGGATGATAGAAAACTACTTGAGGGAGATGGGTTTCCAGTGGAGCGAGGCTGATCCGAACCTGTATTTTATTGCAAGGGACTTGCCTCTCATACTAGTGTTATATGTAGATGAACTATTTTTGAAAGGGGATGAGCAGTTGATAGAAGATTGCAAGGTCAGCCTTGCAGCTATATTTGAGATGAAATACCTTGGGTTTATGCATTGCTTCCTTGTTCTATAGGTCTAGCAGCAGGATGGGCGCTTCTTCTTGGGACAGGGGAAGAATACAGTGGTGATCTTGCATAGGTTCAAGATGACATATTGTAGGCCCATGTCCATGCATCTAGTCACAAACTAGAGGAATATTGATGCATCATATTTAAAGACAATATACCCCACTATGTATCATCAGTTAATTGGATCTCTCATGTATCTGGTCAATACTCGACCAGATATCATCTTTGTCGTAAACTCTTTGAGTCAGTTCATGGTGGACCCTCGGAGAGTACATTGGCTAGTTGTGAAGCATGTGCTTTGCTACCTCAATGGTACAATGGAGTACAGGTTGTTATATGAGCGTAGTGGTGGAGTGATATTGGTAGGATTTACAGATGTTCATTGGGCAGGATGTGTAGAGGACAGAAAGAGTACTTCAGGTTGTTGTTTCAGCATTGGATCGGGCATAATTTCTTGGTTTAGCAGGAATCATAAATCAGTGGCATTAAGCTCTGTTGAGGCAGAGTACATGGATGCTAGCTTGGAAACACGTGAGGCACTATGGCTTAGGAAGCTACTCTTGGGATTGTTCAGGCAAAAGCTAGAAGCTACTGTGATTCACTATGACAATCAGAGTTGCATCAAGCTCTCTAAGAATCCAATGTTTCAAGATCGTAGCAAGCACATCGATATCATGTATCATTTCATATGGGATTGTGTACTAAGAGGAGATGTGAGGCTTGATTACATACATAATGATGAGCATATGGAAGATATTTTCACCAAGGCATTGAGCAAAAAGAAGTTTGAAAATTTCAGAGATCAGATGGGGTTAAGACAAAATCCCTTCCTAACTAAGAGGGATTGTTGAGATTGGATAGCAAGGAAGGTATTCACAATGCATGGCATCCTAGCATGGAGGAGGACAATGAAACTTATCCAATTTGATGGGTTAATCTTTTTCTTAAAATTGTACTTAGGAAGAAGTACATTAAATGGGTTATATTTTAATGTTGACTTAATGAGTACTTTTTATAAAGTTAAAGTGAGAAATAATTTAAGTTGTGGTCTTTTAATCTTGACCATTGATCTCACAAGGTGTGTGGGGATCAATATTGGCCCTCCATCCTTTTGGAGATAGGGTTTCTCACTTGCTCATTGAGTAAAAAGGAGATCAACTTGAAAAGGTGTGTATTATGCACAAGAGAGAGGAAATTTTTTGAAGAGAGAAAGAGGAGAATTGCTTGCAGGTTTGGAGAGAAAGTTTGTAGGGATATAGATGAGGCTTCTACACTGAGATTGGCACACATCTTCAACATTGTAGAGGTATTTTCCTACATATATGATCAGGAGCATTTGCAGAAGGGGGCCATACATTTATTGAGGAGGTTTTGTATTTGGATGGGATGATTTTATTATAAGATATCTCTATATTTTTCTGCTCAATAATAATAAAATCCAAATCTGTTGCATTGGTTTTCCCTTCGGGATTTTTCCATGGATGAATTGTCTAAAAATTACTTATGTACATGTGATCTGATTGATGTTATCTTTTACTGTTAAGTTCTTAGTTATTATTTTATGTTGCGTATTATTTATTTGTGAAGAAAACCTGGCAGAATCAGTTAACAAAAAAATTAATTGATTTAGTGAACTGGGTTTGAAGAAAATTCACAAACATTGCCTTGTACATCCTAAGACAAGGCCAAGAAAATCATGTGAAGGCAGATCCTGATCCTCAACTACAAGGATAACACCAGAAGGTTGAGAACATGGGATGAGAAGGAACCTACAGAAATATTTATGGTTGTCTATGTTAAAAGAGGGTGCAAGGTAAGGGATGAAACCAGACCTAGAGAAAACGTTTCACTCCCAACCAAAGGATTGTTGATTTTTTGTGTGAAACTAAAAAGGCCTACAACATGCCAAAGGTTGAAAGAAAATTCATCTGACAGGAAGGTGACCATCATGAAATGAATCCCCAACCTTATTTGTAGTAGAAAGGCAAGATGAAAGCAAAGGAGGTTGGAAATTCTTGTCACAAAAATCCTTCTCTAGGAAAACCATGTCCTCACCCTCGTCAAAATTAAATCATAATGGAGATTGAAAATTTTGTTTGTAGAATAAATCCAAGTTCTCAAAAGGATCAATATCAAAATCCTTAGAGCATGACCAAAAATCATCATGAGAATGCTACAAAAGGTCACCCCCAAGTGGTTGGAACAAATTTGTAATCATTTCATCTTCATATTACCAAACATTTGAATTAGTAGTAATCACACATGGTTGTTGTAAAGGAAATAATTGAAAATGACCTTCAATGTCATAAATGAGATCTCCATCATGAAAATTCACATCCCATTTATGTTTCCCAACACATATAAACTCATTGATTTTGTCAATCACATCATCACCTTCATTGTAGCATGAAGGATCTAGTACATCCAAGGGTTCCTCTATTTCTTCTCCTCCTGAATCATAGAACAGAGCATGGTCAAAAACACGAAAATGAAAATGACTAGCCACATTCTCTTAATCTTGTGTAGGAGGAATGGAAATTGGGATGACGTCATAAAATGGAGGAGCAAACACCATCACTTCATCCTCATGACTCACCCTTTCAAGCTCTTGTTCTTCAATCATGTTTTTGTTGTCTTCAGAAGAGTCATGGGATAAATATTGCTCCTCTCTAAGGGGTTGGTAACCTTCTCCTCAAATCTCTTCCTCGGGATATTACTTTGGAAACACAAAATCTTCAAGGCCTTCGTCCAAGGGATGCTCAGGATTTGAAGGATGTTGGTTAACAAATTCTCCATTTATAATAGGTTCCTTGTTGTAAGCTTCCCTAATTTCTTCTATCATCTTCGTGGTGAACCCTTTTTCATCCAGGACTATTGTGAGATCTTGAAGAACATCTTCATATGTTTGGTAATATGGGCACCAATACTCAATAAATCTACTAATGAGATCTATGAGAGAAGATATTCCTTTTGGCTTACAACAATCCTTGATCCAATTTTGTTCTTCCAGGGGAAACAATATATGAATAGTGTTATTCATACATCTTTGTGAGATGTTCCTAATTCATGTAGATACTCAAGAAACCTTGAAATATGAAGGGTGGGAGAACCCCCTTCAAATTTTGGAAAGTCGTCCAACCATCTTTTATCAATTTTGAACTCATTTGGATACCCATGAATATTCTCAAAATCAATGGAAGGAAATATTTCATGGAGAGACATAATTCCATTGCTTGGAAAATAGCTCAAAAAGTATCAGTGAAGTCACCAAATGATCCTTCTAGGATCATCAAAGGAAGTGAGGGAATCACCCTCATTGGAGTCGTCGAGTAAGCTTGTAGGATAAGGGATTGGAGAAAAAAATTACCAAAATATGTGTCGTTGAAGAAAACTGACTTGATTCTCCTTGACAACAACACCAAAATGTAATCACACAATTTGTACTTTTCCAAACCCAAGACAAGTAAATCAATTGGTGTAACTACAAGATAAACCACCACTGTCACCTTCGTAGGAAATCCCCACGTTTTATGGATTGATGAGGTCTATCCTAGGGGAGGTGTCCCCGATAACCTAAAGGGATCAGACAACAAGGGTATGGTCAAGCTTCGAGGTCCCTCTCACTGGTTACCTAAGTCAAAAAGTCTAATTCTGTAAAATTGAGGAAGAGGAAGAGTTTTGTGTACCTTCCTGGAACAAGAACAATATAGCATGTATATATAACACTTTCCAAGTACCAATATGATAGTAAAAACTCAGAAGATAGTAGACAGTGAAAATATATACTAGCTGATACAAAATTGCAGCAATATAAAGGTTTACAACAACAATTAGTGATTTGTAACAACCACAAGAAATTTAGCTCAAAATTGCAACATAAGACAATGAAAACTTAGAATTTATTCAAGGGATCAAATATCACTTGTCACTAGCAATTTTTGAGTAGTCTAGACTAGTATTAAGTTAGTGTATGCATCAAAATGAAGCAAGTTATATGGTTGTAGCAACATTTCACAATAACAACAAATTAATTCATGAATTAGGATTGTTGTCCCCATTTTTTGGATAACTAAGGAGATTATATATCGAGGCCCTCAGGTTGCAGATATGGAGTGCCGAGAGACTACATGACCAACAATACCCTTTTGCATAGATGGAAACCCCTCTCACCACCATAGATGGTCACATATTTCCAGATGACATCCACCACATCAGATGGCTTCCAGAAGGCAGTGAGCCTTGCTCCATGAGGTACAAATCATTATTATGGTGAGCATCATTTCAATATTTAATCCAATTGAGTATGTTGTATCTTAGATTGCTCTAGATTTCATGATATATGCTTGGACATTATGCCTTTTTCCCTGCTTCACCTTGGTGGTTGACATTGTTCCCTAGTAAGTTGTCTTCCTTGGGGATGGGTTTGCTACTAGGAACTCCCTTAAAGATCCATTGTATTGTTCCTAACCATACTTACCACTTTCCATCATTATTCCCCTCAATTTCCTTATCTTTTGGGATTTTAGGGTGTATTGAACCAAGAAGAGGTTGTCCCTCATTCTATGGGAAGAAGGGGTTGAAGGCCCAAAGGGGTTGATGTTCGGTAAAAGATAAAATCCTTTTATAAACCTTCCAAATGCTTCACCCAAGGATCACCCAAGAAATCAATGAAACACTTATCTTTGAGTAAATGGGACCCACAATATAATAAAGAATGCTTAAAAGGTTAGTTGAAGGATAGGAGGTCTCATCATGCGCTGACCTATCATGTCCATAAATATATAGTGGTATGACATTTCCATCATCTAGTCACCAAACTAGGGCAATGTCTCTCAGTTTCATGGCTAAGAGAAAGGGGGTCTCATCATAAGCCAACCTTCTCATTTCCACTGGGTGTTTGTGGGTGAGATTTCCATCATCTGGTCACCAAGCTAGGGCAGTGACCTTCAACCTCTCCTTATGTTATATTGAAAGAAAATACAAAGAAAGATAAAGGGAAATTGATGGGCTTGAAAAGAGTGCATTGTGGACGAAGGTACCACACACCCTCTACAAAGGTTCCCATGAATGAGACACTATGACCCTTGTATGTCATGAGCCATATGCCCATTGAGTCTTGACCCCAACCACTTCATCAAATTTACATGGCTTGTAAGTTTTAAACCTGTGAAGTAAAGCAATGCATATAGATTCTTAAGCAAAACATAATTCTATCAATGGCTCATTCACATAGTACACAGAGATTTATATCAGAAATCCTCAACCGGGAAAACCTTTCTTATATTCATTATCTCGAATTTCACCATTCACCATACATTATATATACAATGTTTTTAGGTATTCTGTAGATACCAAAACCCTAATCCCTTAATCCGGGATTAATTTACAAAACCGGTAAAAATAGCAAAAACCATCCTAAAAAAACATTCGGGCTCTGCCCCGAACCCTGTCGGCTTTAGGCTACCGTCCATTTATGAACATTGTACGTAACCAGGGGGGGAATACATGCCCCCCCTGGTACCCCCCTATGAAATTTCTCGACGCACATGACACAACAAATATAACACATACCACATACACACATGAAAAGAATATAACACATACCACACACACACATGCAAAGAATATAACACATACCCAACATTCTCCCACTTGTTGTTTTCTTTGCATCTAGGGATCCCAATATTATATAGTCAACAATCCATGGAAGCAATTCCCATTGTTACTCTACACCAGGAGAACTTTTTTTTGCTTACAGACTTTGTCAATGAATCTACAACATTCTTCAAACTGTCAACCTTTTCCAACAACACTTTCTTTTCCTCAACCATGTCTCTCACAAAGTGATACTGAACATCAATATGCTTTGTATTCAAATGATAAGTAGGGTTCTTTGCTAGGAATATTGCACTCTGAATGTCACAATATAATCTCACTTCTTGTTGTACCAACCCAATACCTGAACACAATATTTGTAACCATACTACTTCCTTGCTTGCATGAATAGCTTCCATGTATTCAGCTTCTGTAGTTGAGAGTGCCACTACAACTTTTCTTTTTCTCATCCAACTGATTGCTCCTCCAAATAGGTTAAACACATACCCACTTGTATATCTTCTACGATCCTGATCTCCAGCCCAGTCTTCATCAACAAAGCCATGTATGTCCACCACTCTGTCCAATCCTGGTCTTCCTTGGTAGCACAATCCATAATTGGTAGTGCCACGCAAATACCTGAAGACCCTCTTTACTATTGTCCAATGCTCCTTCCCTAGTTTTGACATATACCTACTCAAAACTCCCACTGCATG
>SNQJ01S0141543.1:10674-30993 GCA_010110895.2 Picea sitchensis | reverse complement strand
CTATAGTCATCAACTTGTCATGTGTACCTTTGAATCTTATCAACTTGATTTAATAAAACCTGGAGCCTTGTCTTCAGGAATGAGTGCTTGCTTTTCTTCCAAGTCTTCTTCACTCAAGATGACGAGTGCTTTCTTCAACCTGTCTATTGTAATAAGACAATATGCTATCTTGACAAAAGGTTAGTTTAGAGGATAAGCTCTATGATCAACTTTTGATCCTTCTAATAATTTGATCATAGCTTCAACATGAAACAATGATCAAGATAATGTCATGAAAAATAGATGCATATCAGAGTAATCACACCTGAGTTGCATCATTCCTCTGAATGTGTTGGATCTTGAGATCCTTCTGGATCTATGGAAAGAGATCCCTTCTCCTACAAATACTCTTTAAAGTTTAACGATTTAAAAAAATGTGAGTACATACCTCTGATAGCATTTGCAGGTGGTGGAACCATATAGAAGCAGCGGTAATCATTACCAACTCTTTAAAAACTTCAAGGGTGACTGCCACTAGTAGTAGGACTGCTACTGCAACTGGTTCTGAGACTGCAACTGCAACTACAACTTAGGGTTTTATGAGGAAACCCTACTTTTTCAAACTTCAAATTTTGAAATTATGATCCAGGGGATAGATGCGCTGAGATGAGGCGAGTTAGCTGGTGCAGTCAGATTTCTGAAAATCCAACTTTTACCCCCTCAAACTTGATTTGCGGATTTCTGGACTGGTGTTTTTGGTTTTCTGGTACTTCTGGTACTCTGGTACTTCAGGTACTCTAGTTTTCTGGTTTTATGGTACTTTGTGAAACTAGGGTTTCACTTTTGGAGAGATCTAGCCATTGAAAAGGTGCGCTGAAGGTGCCAAAATGATCCTTGGGGGAGGGCGCACTTTTCTAGATGGTTTTGGGGCTGAAATACCTTACCAACAAAAAGCGCTAATTTTCATGTACAGTAATAGTGACGTTTTTCACTTTTCTCTTGTGAAAGATGCTTCCTTCAGCTTGGCTCTGATACCATGTTAATGTTTAAGCCATTATTATAGATTTTTTCCTTTCATTAGATAACAATAGCATAATCCAAGATCACTGAGAAATACACAATCACAAGAGACACAACATTTATCCTAGGAAACCCTCTAAGGGAAGAAAACCTAGCAAAAATTCCTTAATATAGATAGCCAATACAATGCCAAAAGATCTCTTATGCTAATATAGAAAGTCCTCTCCTAGATATGTGCCTCTCTCTCTCCTTTGTCGGTAACAGATCAGAACTTGTCCTTCAAACTGAGTAAGTGAGTTGTGTCTAAGTGAGGCGCTAGCCTCCTTTATTTATACAAGTCTGGCACGTGTGAAGTGTCTCTTCACTGGCAGGGCCGACTTCTCAAACTAGGTGGGTAAACCCACCTTTATTATATTTCTGGGTCTCTTTAATAACTGTTGGGGCCAACTTCTTATTCTGCCTATTACAATTGTCTTTTGACCAATCCGCAAAAGGGGATTTGGTCCTATTACAATAACCGACATGTCAATCCACAATGGGGATTGATCCTATGAATAATATATCAATAATAATAAGAATACTCTTTGCAGTTACATTATTTCAACACCTTGGCTGTAGATTCTCCTGAGGCATTCAACAACACTGAATTTGCTAGGCAGAGTCGAATAATACTCCTTGCTCTTCTGTCCAACTTCTCCCAATCTTCCTTCAACATACCAATAGGTGGTGTGCCAGTAGTTTGTGTACTAGTAGGTTGTGTACCAGTAGCCTGTGTGCTAGTAGACGGTGTACTAGTAGGTTGTGTACCAGGATCCACAATGATCCATTGTTCTTTGTCTACAAGAAGGTCCTCCATCTTCAGTTTCCATAGCTCAAAGTTTTTACCATTGAACTTCTCTATCTCGATTCTAGATGAGCTCTCCATTCCTCTTTCTATACTTGAATATCCACTACAAAATCTCCCACTAAACCCAGGTTTATCACAGACCCAAGATAAACTTGATCTATCAAGACCGAGTCAAACCCTCAACAACAAAGGTGTCCCTCTGAAGCCAAAAATGAGCGTTGATACCACATGTAAGTTTTAAACCTGTGAAGTAAAGAAATGCATATAGATTCTTAATAAAAACAAAATTTAATCAATGGCTCATTCACATAGTACATAGATATTTATACCAAAAACCCTCAACCAGGAAAACCTTTCTTATATTCATTATCTCGAATTTCACCTTTCTTATATATAATGTTTTTAGGTATTCCGTAGATTTAATTAATGGTGCCCACACACACACATGAAAAGAATATAACACATACCCAACATAGCTTAGAGAGGGATCTCTTGGAAAATCTCCTTAACCTAATGAAATATCAACCCAATAGGACACCTCGTCAACCCTCCCATATTCAATCTTGACAAGTAGCATAGTGTCTTTGCTCAATTAATTGTTTGATATAATGATCTTTGATGCACATGCTTAGGTGGCTCATTTATTGATTGGATTCACTTATCATGATGTTATGACTTGAGATCCTTGGAGAGAGTTCTCATTTGTCTTTGGAGGACCTAGTTGGTGGACAATTTTGGTAGAAGAAGCCTAGCTTGGGCTTCCATGGGGATACAATCCCACAGGTTGGATGCCAAGGGTCCGCATGCTGGATGAGAAATATCAGACTCGGAAGGCCTTGAGATTGACTTGGAAGACATATCCTAGCCCCCACATGCCAAACGTTTTTCCTAGGAGAGGAAAAATGTTACTCTTAGACGCATGACATCAACTAGGGGGGTTAGGGCTTGGTGGTGAAGTGCCACTCATTAACACCTGGATGTTTTGAGGAGAAGAGGGTCTTCACCATTATGATATTGTCTAGATTCTTGACATGTGGCCTTTTGAGGCCTACCAATGCTTCTCCAACACCAATGACTTCTTCAAAGTGGCAAAATGCCCCCTAAAGGGGAGACGTCTATGTAAAATTAGGTTTTATTTGTGAAAAAGTGAAACTTTAAATGAATTGTTTAATATTAATTTTTTAAAGGGGGAAAGATTAGGGTTGTTGACCCCTAGTCTTGTGGTTTACCCCTTAATTTATGGACAATTCATCTTGGTGATATTTTGTATAAATAAGAGATCATAAGATATCATTTTAACATAACTCTCCCTCATTGTGAGAAGTATTGGTCTGAAATTTTCGCTACACTTGGTTCTATTTGTCTCTTGTGCACTTGTTTATGGCTATCTTGATGAATGGTTTATGGAGGAGTGAGGCGCTAGACTTGGATGAATGTTTTCTAGCTTTTATGGTGGATTATCTTAGCATCTTTCTTGATTTTGGTATGGTCTTTTACTCTTATGTTATCATTCTTTCTCAAGTCAAGGATTGTTGTGCTAGGAGCTAGGTGGGAAGTATATGGGAATGCACCCCCACCATAGTATTCATCATTTTATGCTTCATGTTATTGGTTAAACAAGGGTTTTCTATGAGAAGTATAAGGGCATACACCCTCTTAGCTTAAACCCTAGCTAGAGAAATTTGCATTGGGAATTAAAAGGGCTTACACCCCCAAGGAGGTATCTTCTCTAGATCTTTATTTTATTTGACTCCATTAACCCAAAAGTAAAGGCACTAGTCATATATTTTTTGCATTGGAGATATAAAATCATTGCCTTGGGAAACGTGAATTTTTATCTTTTAAAAGATCTCTTGCTTGGAGTTGGTTTTCCTCATTGAGAGGAGTCTTCCCCTACTAGGGAATCCCCCCTCTCCCACTACTTTAATTGTTGTTACAAACCCTAACCTACATCCATTAGGGTTTATCTAACCTATATAAACTACTAACCATAACTCTTAAACTAACCCTAGACTAGCTCCTAAATTTTGCACACTAAATCCACTAATCAGGGCACATATTTTGGACTTATTGTTGGAATATTTTTATGGTGTAATTTGTTGATATAACTGACTGAAAGATACAACCATAAGGCTGCAATTTTCTGCAGAAATATACATGTTACAACAAATTTATTTATTCAGCTTCAAAGTGCCATTTTTCAGCCTATATTCATTTCTAACCTTGATGTTGATTTTCTAAACTAGTTTAGATCATTGCATGTTGATTTAGATGCTTTATTTACTAATATAAACTGTCATCTATTTCTGAAAATTAGGGACAACAAGATTAAATTGTTGATCCATACTAACATGTATTATTGCAAGTTGGATTTTCTTGTGTCTCAAGCAGGTACAATCATCCGGAGAAGTAGTATACCTTTGGGGAAACAATCACTTGACTTACAAGTCATCTCTTCCCACATTTCATTCCACTTAGACTTGACCTCTAGGGGATTCACTTCCATCTCATTCCCCCTAGGGTCACCGAGATCACCTTCCTAGAGTGACCTAGTCACCCTTGAAGTGTGGGACCTAGTCACCCTTGTAGCTCTTGCTTTGTGGTTGGGTCGAGCTTTTCCCAACCTACAACTTGCGCTATAGTAAAACCTCAGAAGATAGTAGACAGTGAAAATATATACTAGGTGATACAAAATTGCAGCAATATAAAGGTTTATAACAACAAATAGTGATTTGTAACAACCACAAGAAATTTATCTCAAAATTGCAACATAAGACAATGAAAACTTAGAATTTATTCAAGGGATCAAATAGCACTTGTCACTAGCAATTTATGAGTAGTATAGACTAGTATTAAGTTAGTGTATGCAGAAAAATGAAGCAAGTTAGATGGTTGTAGCAGTGTTTCGCAACCACAACAAATTAATTAATGAATTAGGCTAAACTAGCATTAGGAGAAGTTATAAAAAGTATTAGAGAATAGAGTATGAGAGTTGCTTGATCAATCCATTGACAAGAAACAAATGAAACTAGTGCCTCTTGGGATATGGGGTCATTTACAACAACAATATAACTTGGAGAAAATATGATGATAGTAATGTCTAAGGACAATGGGGTGAAGTTGAGGAGCTAACACCTTAGGGCCTCAAAATTCAAGCCTCCAAAAGATGAATTTGCTAGAGAGCAAGCACTTTTGGGATCTAGCGAATTCTTCTCTCATTAGATTCTTGAAATATATTTATTGCAACAAGCCTATAGAACCAACTCCTAAAGTGCTAGCACTTTAGGGCTTTAGAAGTCAACTCTAGACAAGATTCTCTTGATAGTTTAACAAGTGAAAAGATCTAGAGAGAGGAGGAAACACCTTATGCTCCTCTCCTATGGTTTTAAGCATGCAATTTTATAATATCCGACATGAACAAGTAAAATTTACCATAAACATTCAAAGCATGAGATGAAAATTGCAAATTTTACTTCACCAAGAATAATCAAGAACAAATGCTAGTTGCATATTTTTCCACCAAGAATAAGCGAAGAGACATCCAAAAATAACTCTCCAAGAGATAACACATGAGTAAAATAGTCCAAGTGTGCCAAAGAAGGGAAAAAATTCAGTCATATCCTCTTGTGTGAGGAAGATTTTTGTTGAAAATGGATTTCCAAGAGGTGTATTTATATCACCTTTCTTGGCTTAAAATGTCAACTTAAAAATATAAGAGAGTCAACCTCAAAATTTTCCCTTATAATTATAAATTTTAGAATTTCCATCAAAATATCCCTTAAAAGGGTGACGTCATGCCCTTATAGGGTGATGTTGAGCTCCTAATTTGGAACATTGGGTTAGAAAAATGCAACACTTAACCTTCAAAGGCCCTAGATCAATCCCACACATTCCATGTGTTCATATCAAACCCTCCTCCATCAAAGTATCAAGCCCTAGGTGACATCATGGGATAGTAAGGTGACATCSAAGCCTCCAAAGGATAACATAGAGGTGAGAAGAGGTGGGATCTCATCTCCTAGCCATGTCAAAGTGCMTCCAAAGGCATCAACCTCCTTCTTCAATTTGCAAATGGTGATCAAAATCCTTCCCCAGACGTGGGGTTTYCRCATCCATTCTTGGGCTCCAAAKCCCCCATGAAGGTTCGAACAAAGTCATATCCTCGTGAATACATGTCCAATAGGAAAGGCCATGTAAAGACAAATAGACATGCCCTCCAATGGCCCATAAGTCACAAGGATCATGCCAAGTAAGYSACATCTAATAATGGAACCACCCAAACATGTGCATCAAACCCCCCTTTTCAAACTAAACAAATGCTCAAAGACCTTATACAATTTGTCAAATTTARGTATGGGAGGGGTGTTAAGGCACCCAATTGGGTMAATCAATCCCYAAGTCCAAGGTGTTTCCCAAGGGAAACATATCTAAGTCATGTGTGAGTATGAGGTGGAATGGGGTAAGACTTMTGAGCATGGTGTTCATTACATACAAGGGTTCATATTGTCGGATCTATGGGTGACTTTGTAGAGGGTGTGTTKCCCTTCGTCTGCAATGCAACATTTTTCCAAGCCCATTTAGAGTGTTTCCAAGTTGAAGACAATAAGGGGAACTAAAAATAAAATGCATATCCCACATACGCTCTACCTTGGTCATYGTGTTTTTCCAAGTTGAATACAATAAGGGGCACTAAAAAGGAAATGCATATCCCACATATGATCTACTTTGGTTGGCATGATTGATTAGTTAATTATTTACTTTACATGTCCCTCATTTTTTAGAGAAGTGTTTAATTTTTCTTGAGATCCCAGGGAGAGTATTTGGAAGGTTTATGATTGGATTTTATCTTTTTTCGACTACATTTCTTTTTGGGCCTTCAGACCCTTCTTCCCATGAAATGATGTACAACCCTTATTGGGTCAATGCACCTAAAAATTCAAAAGATGAAGAGATGAAATGGAAGTATGGAAGGTGATAAGTATGATCCAGAATGGTATGATGACTCTTCAAGGAACCCCCTAGTAGCACCCTGTTATCGTGCAATTTGTACTTGTGCCAAAGGGAAAGGCTAAGGGAGGAAAATTGGTGTAACAAGAGGTTATCCTATCACTACCACCTCAATAGGATACCTCTTTCTATTTAGGGTTGATGGCCCAGGGGAGACATCCCCAGTGACCTGGGGATTTGAGAAGGAAAAGGTTAAAGTGTCTATAAAAGTATCCCCTCTCACAGGTCACACTGATCACAAAGTCCCAAGGTTTTAACCAATGAAGTAATGAAGTATTCAGATGCACCTGCCCAGAACAAAGCAACAAGAAAATATATTTTTTGCAAGAACAACTTGTTGTTCATACTTCATAAAACTATGGACTTTATCAATAAAAGAAATATTTGATATATGATGAAGAAAACATAATTTTATAACATAAATTTTTATAAGATGATTGCTTCATAATAAATGCCTTGAAAGAGCTTCAAAATGACCCAAAATAATCAATCATTAATACCAAAGTACTAGCATTTGTCAGAAGCAAATTAGGCAATGTATAAATCAACTTTACAATTGCTCTTAGGCGCTTTTAATGCTGCAATAGATGGTTGTAGCTTACTTTTGTAACAGCAACAAGTAGGTTAATAGATTAGTCTATTCTAGGGTTAGGAAGAGTTAGTAGAGAGCTTAAGGTAAAGGTTTTGAGGGTAGTTTTTATCAAACACTCAAGTTCAAGGCTTAGATCAATGATTTTAGGGTAAATGGAGTCTCTTTTAGTAGCGACAATATTGAAGGAACAAATTGATAATAAGAGAGCTAGAGACAAGAAGGTTAATGATTGAAGTGTTGGTAGCCCAAGGCTTCAATCACTAGAACTTAGGGGGGAAATGGCCACTAGGAAATAGGTAACCCTAGGCCCTAGCATTTTTCCTCCTTCTTTAGCTCAAAGATGAAGTATATGATAGACAGATGAAGCAAAAGATGCTAGGGTGTTGCAATGGCAAGGCCCTTAGCAAGAAAGCTTCAAGAAAATTGGTTTTCTAGCATAATCTAATAGGTGAAAGTTATTAAGGCAAGAACAATAACATGTGCTTTATCCTCCTCGGGTTTTAAGCTAGAAATTTCATATTCTTATAATAAATGAAAGATAAATACAACCATAAGCATTCAATGAAGAAGAATTGTAGAAAATTTACTTACATTCACCAAGAATCATCTAGCAATAAGCCTAGTTGAACACTTCCACCATGAAAAATGCTAAAATACTCCAAAAATAGCCTCCTTCAAGAAGTGTGCACCAAATTTCAGCCAAGAAACCCTAATTAGGGCACAAATTTAAGACCTCACTTAAGTGTGAGTGAAATATGATGAAAACTAAGAGTGATTTTTCCCTTATTTATATAGTTACAATAACCAGAATTAAGTAAAAAAGGACGACATGGCCAATTTAGATGTAATATCCAGTTTTTACATAAAAATGACAATTTAAACCCCAAATCAAGAAGAATAGATGATGTCATGCCCCTTTAGGGTGACGTTAGGCCTCTCTGGTGAAACGTTGGCCTCTAGGAGCAAAACGTTAGGCCTCCCAAGGCCTCTAGATCAAGCCACATGTGCCACTTGGAACATAACTACCTCCAAAGTGTCCATCAAATGTTGGTGACATCATCGGTCACAAAGGTGATGTCATGGGAATTGCAAGGCCAACATCATAGTGGGAGGGAAATACCCCCCTGAGTCCAATCATGTCAGGCTGTCTCTGGTGGAATGTCCTCCTCTCTCTCTGGTGCAAGCCTCTGACCTGTCTTTGACCCTGGATGGGGTCTCAACATCCATTTGGTGGGCTTTTAGCTCTATGGAGGTCTGAACTAATCATCTCCCTATGTGTACCTATTTGTCGGGTGTGGCCCTGCAACAACAACAAGTACACCCTCCATGGGCTCATAAGTCACATGCATCATAGAAATTTGAATCACATCTAATAATCAAGTTATCTAAACATGTACATAAAAACCCCTTTCCTAGACAAGTGCTCAAAGGAGTTATTCTATTCTATAATACAGGTTTCGAGAGGATGTCAAGAGGTCCTATTGGGATAATTCTCATTGGACATGGGATGTTTCCAAGTGAATACAAATCCAGTACATGAAAGTGGATGAGGTGGTGTAGGGATGTTTGAGAAATGGGTGCAATGATGACAGGGGAATGTATGGATTACTTTTAGGTGCCTCTAAAGAGGGTGAGTTTCACCTTGTCATGGATGAAAATGTTTCCAATCCCATTTAATTCCTTTTATATTTTATCTTATTTTATTTTCTTTCAAGAGACTAGTTAGGGGACACTGCCCTGACGTGGTGACCAATGGTGACAATGCTACCCACAAGAATTTCACGGAGATGAGAAGGTTGGCTCGTGATGAGACCCCCTTTCTCTTGGTTATGCCACCAAGATCCACTACCCTAGCATGGTGACCAGCTGGATGCTACTTTCATACCGCTACATTCCCATGGACCTAATAGGTTGGCCCGTGATGAAACCCCCTATCCTCCAACTAGGTCTTGATTTTATTATTTTATGGATCCCTTTGTTTCTTGTTGATAAGCCTTTTATTGCTTTCTCAAGGATCCCTAGGTGAAGCATATGAAGGTTTTGTTCTTTTGTCTTTTATATTTTTCCAGCTACTTTTACCCTCTGGGCCTTTAATCCCTTCTTCCCACAAGATAAGGTACAATCCTTTGCTAGCTTGGCAAACCCAATGCCCAAACCAATGTAGGGGATGGATGAGATGGAAAAAGATGAAAAGTGATAAGTATGGTGGGAATGGACGATGAAATTTCATGAACCCACCCAGTGGAAACTCAAACCCTATGGGAACCAACTTGTTAGGGCATCCTGGCATTCACCCCAGGTGTGGACAAGTGGAAAGGCATACGGTCCAAGCACACGTCAGAAGTAAAAAGAATTAAATGCACATATTTAAATGTTTTGAGAATTGTAGTGACACATACAATGATACCCGGACCCATTACCTCATGGAGAAAGACCCACTGTTGTTGAAGGACCAGGCCGATGGGATGGATGTTACTGCTACTGGCAAGATGTAGGCATTGAAGAAGAAGGATGGGCCCTCCAGGGCCAGGCTCAAGTCAATATGGCTCTCAATACTCCATGTCTAGGACCTTTGGGCCTAGAGACATAATCTCCTTAGTTATCCCTAGGCTAGGGGATAACACACCCCATTCCTAAGGGTGAACAACTTACTAGGACGTAATGACACCCACCAAGGTTAAATAAGGAAAAATGAATAATTTCCAAGAAAACATTATGTAATCAAGAAAGGATTCATTGCAACATATTCAAATGATTTAATTATTAAAGTGACGCTTACCATGAAACCAGACTTATTACTTCATGAAGAAAGACCATTTCTCATATGGGTCTAGTTTGATGTGATGGATGTGTCTCTACTGCTAGTGATGACCGATGATGAAATTCAAGATAGGAGGGGCTCTGCTAGTCAATTTGGCTCTTGACACTCCATGTTTGCTACCTGTGGGCCTTGAGACATGATCTCCTCAGTCACCCCTAGTATGAGGAGGTAACAATACCGAGTACCTCAATTGATCCTGAGGGGGATATTGTTGACTTGGTGATCAACACCTCCTTTGGGACTCATGACATGGTTTAACAGCCTCCCATGGATCCATTAACTCGGTCGGTTGTATCAGAAACTAATAGGTTGACCTTTTGGTTTAACAAAAAATGTGGTCCAACAAAAATAAGACGAAACTTGACAATAATCCTATAGTTTATGAAATTGATACCAAGTCTATGTTAGATATTCTTTAAATGTATTAAACCTAGAGTTAAGGTTTATGTAAATTTGATTTTTATTATTTTCTATGCAATTTTTAAATGTACATAAATAATGAAAACAACTTAAAGAAAGAGAAATAAACTTTAGTTGTACAATCCTAGAGGTCGATTTGAAAGTAAACTTAATAAACTTAATAGAAAATTAAATATGCAATAAACTTAATGCTAGACTAAAAAATAAATATAAACTAAGAATTTTCAATATTTTCCAAGATTTCTTTATAAACAAAAAAGGGGGAAATTTTGTTCTTTTGTAATTTTTGGAGGTTGATAGGAGAAAACAAGTGCCTTATTCAACAAGGTCTTATGGGGTAAATAATAAAACCCCTCTTCAAAATTTGTCTATTTTATCTATGGATTAGGATGAGGAGAATAGGGTCAATGCATGAATAGTCTTCTATGTAATCAAGATAAATAATGAAGACCAAGACCCTACAAGAAGGGGTCTTCAAGGGAGCACCTTCACTAACAAAATTGACTATAGCTTGGTAAATGTATTCAAAACCCTTGTTAGAGTTCCTAAAAGGATAAACAAAGCAAGGAATTAAATAATTACCAACTAACAAATAAAGAGGGAGAGGAGTTACTCCAAAACGTCTTCCTTCTAAGTGGTAGGCTTTAGCCTTCAATGGATCAATCTTGTTAACTTGTAGAAGATTTGAACATTCACAATCAACCTTTATGCTCCAAATAGTAACCAAAAAAGAAGAGCTTCAAGAATTGACACCAAAACGCTTCAATAGGTAGATATTCAACAAACTTGTATTCTCATAGCTAATCAAGAATAAATAGAAGTGTGAGGGGGACTCTCTTTTATAGAGGAGGATTCAACAACCCTCATGTTACAATAATATTTTCATCTCCTTAGATATAGCCTAGTAGATCTCACAAAAGAATTGTCTTCCAACTATCTAAGGATACAAGGTCAAAAAATAGATAATAGATCTTGGTATATGTGCCAATATACAATATTCCTCAAAGAGAGGGAGACGCCTAACAAAAATAATCAAGTAGAGGCGAAGGGAGGCCAACGTCCCTCCATGATGCAAGCTAACCACCTCAAGATTCCCCTCCAATGAAGATAGTGTTATATTTTCCTTATTTACAAAGCATTAGTGTTACTTGTGTTCTTTTACTTCACTACCATTAACACACACACACACATAAGAGATTACTTCACTACCATTACTTCACTACAAAGAAGTAGTAGCATAAACAAGAGACAAAAAAAACATAAGAGATTTATCCTGGGAAAACCCCAAATGGGAGAAAAAACCCAACAACCTTTCTTAGATAGATTATGTTCACAAATAAAGTCCAATTAGATAAACTCTAGCTCAAAGGCTATCTCAACCAAAAATACCACCACAATTGCAGCAGCAACACCATACCAAGGTAGCACACCTCCTCAAGGAGTAGAGCACAAGAGAGAGATACAAAAATATTGAACAAAAAGAAAATGAGGTACTGCAACAACTGCATCACCTTCTCCAAAATTATGCCTTGCTTATCTGTAGTTGAAAGAGTGTGAGTGAGTGAGCAAATGAGCTAAGGAGCGTCCTTATTTATAGTCTTCATGTCCCTCCAGCTGGGCCGAATTTTCTTCTAGGAAGGTGTCTTTTCATTATACTTTATTCTTCTAGAGCAACTTCTCTTCTAGGGTATCTCAACATATTTCCAATGGATCTCTTGGTTTTAGAATATTTTCCACATCTAAGAAAGGTCATCTAGGAGGGAAAGATCCTCCTGCAGTTACCAAAACATCAACACTCCCTCTTAGTTAGGGAGGCATCTTTCACAATGTCTTCATCTAGTAGTCCACTGACTACTCTGCAATCATCTTGGCAACAGACAACTGCCACAATGCCATCAATAGCTTGAATCATCTGTCACAGTCTCTGCAATCAAGTAGCACTCAACTACTCCCAATGTGAACTGGTAGTCTCAATGGAAATCGACGAGTAGCACACATCTACTACAATGACATATAATAGAACATGACTGTGTTGATCCATAGTATTACATAAATACTATCCAGTGGTGCACTTATCCAGGAGGATATCGGTGGCCACCCACCTTTTCCAACAGGCTCAAAACAGTTTTCTGGCAATTTTGGTAATTTACTATTTTTAGCAGTGTTTCACTTCCGGAGCCGTTTTGAGGCCCTAAACAATGTTTTTTGGGAAAACAGGTTGCAATATTATAGTTCCTTCCATATTTCTCCTAAAATGAATCTCCTCGACGATACCTTTCCAATAGGCTATCATACGCCTAAAATAGAGATCGTATGCCAAAGTTACAACCCTAGAAAGTTGATGTACTAACTTACCCAAACGAGGCCGACATGAGTTTTGGCGCTTCATATCCTAGGGTTAGGTTTTTGGATGTCTAGGGTTTTGGGCATTCATTTTTATTGTAAAAAAGGCCTTCAGAGCCTCATTGTAATCATATTCTTGCGAATGAGCACAACCATCACATCTCTTCTCCGAGATAATTCGCCACAATTCCAACAAGCTTGTTTTCGTTGCATTTTATAGTTTCATCTTATTTCCTTATTGAATAGAAAACCAGTTTTATTGTATCTCTGTTATTTTGTGTTAAGAATATGTTAATAATATGTATTCATTTCATTCTACTCATAAAATCTGGATCAATGGTATCAGTGCGGTCTGCTACTTGTCATCTTAATGCATGTTCCCAACAAGGTCGGAGTACAAAGAGTTGGGTCTCGAGCTTGTTTCTCTTGAGGACAAAAGCTCTCGCACGCACAAGAGACCTCTCATGGCAGGAGAAAAGAAAGATGGTGGGACAGGATATCCTTTCAAAATGTTGATTGAGGAAGCCCTCACACAACAAAGGAACGAGATGATGGATAGTTTCACGCAAATCCTTCGACGGCTACCAACATGTGATGCATCTTCTTCAAGTGGAGGCCGCACCCCCTTCAAGGTACAAATAAAATTCGATATTCCTATATTTTAAGGTCAGATAGACACAAATGTTGTAGACAAGTGGTTGAATCTAATAGAAGGGTATTTTTCTGGCCGTAACTTTTCGAATAGAGAAAATATTAATTTTGTGCTCCTCAAAGTCGTTCCCCATGTCAAATATTGGTGGGAAACCTTCTGTGAGAAAAAGGAAACAGAGGAACCCTCATTATTTATAGTCATGTCCACCTGGGAATCCTTCAGGGATGCTATTAAGGAACAATACTACCCTGTCGGAAGTTATGATGACTTGTATACCAAATGGACCACACTACGTCAAGAAAGAGACCAAGCAATGCCATATTTCACAAATATCTTCCATACCTTGTGCACCAAACTGGGTATCAAAGATTCAGAGCAACATCTAGTGCTCAAGTATCGTGGTGATCTACATAGATACATCCATACTGAAATGGAATTTCTAGACATCTCATCCTTGGGTGCGACCTACCAATATGTCGTCAAAATTGAGCAGAAGATCAAACAAAAGACGCGGCAATTTGGGCCTGGGAACCCCTCACAACAAAATCCAGGAAATGGTGGCCCCAACCCACAGAACAAAGGACAGATCAAATATGGATAGTATTAGGACAACCAGTCCAAGCCGCAAGCAAGTAAGGACACCAAAAATACAAATAAATATACCGGGAAGTGGTGCGACTTGCATAAGAGCCCTTGGCATAACACTACTGACTGCCACTCAAAGAAGTCGATGGTGGCCAAAGTGAAAGCCTCTAAATTAGATGTCAATTCTGACTTTGAGCTAGAACCAGAAAGGGGAAAATGAATCATTGATGTGGAACCCAGTGCCACTGTTGCTAACACCAAGCTCCAACCTAGTGAACCAAATGAGCCAGAGGAAGGAGAGTGCCTCTTCCATTCATAGATGTGGGTAAAAGGCACCCCATTGCACTTCATCATTGATAGTGGTAGACAGAAGAACCTCATCCCAAAAGAGGTCATCAAGTGGCTAGCCCTGCTGACAATGCCACACCCACAAACCTACACCATTGGATGGCTCTGCCAAGGAAGTAATCTCCCCGTCAGTCAACAGTGCCCTTCAAAGATGAGGTATTTTGTGATGTTTCTCCTCTCGAATTTTTTGATGTTCTTTTGGGCCAACCGTATTTATGGAAATGTCATGTCGTATATGAGTCTAGGCCTCATAGTGTTATTATTACTTTGAATAGGAAATTGTACAGGATACCCGAGGCAGTCCCAACTAGTGCTATTTCCTTTATCTCTGCTAAAAAATGCATGAAGGTCATCTCTCAGATGGGGAAGTTTGTATTCTTCATGATTCACTCTCAGAATAAGAGAAAGATAATAGCCACATCCAGGGTCTCCACGGTCGACCTCTCCACAGTAGATAAGGTCTTGGTAGAATACTCAGATATATTCTCCTCACCTACCGGGGTACCTCTACAATGCCAGGTCAATCACCCCATCGATCTAACCCCTGACGCACCACTTTCCAATGGGCCAGTCTATCATTGCTCTTTGTTAGAGAATGAGGAGATCAAGTGACAGATCCAAGAACTACTCCACGAGGGGCACATCCATCCCATCTCATCACCTTGTGGGAGCCCAATCGTGCTGGTACATAAGAAATATGGAACCTGGCGAATCTGTATTGATTATCGGGCTCTGAATAAAAACACAGTCAGAAACCGGTACCCGATTCCCCGAATATACGACCTCCTTGATAAAATCATGGGGGCCAAATACTTCAGTAAGATTGATTTGAAGTCTGGCTACCACCAGGTCCCGATAGAATAGACAGATGTATGGAAGATCTCCTTCAAGTCAAAGCAAGGCCTTTTTGAATGGTTGGTCATGCCCTTTGGTTTGACAAATTCTCCAGCCACTTTCATGAGGATGATGGATGATATCCTGCGACCATTCATTAATACTTTTGTAGTGGTGTATCTGAATGACATTCTCATTTACAACAAGACTTGGGTCGAACACTTGCAACATATTCAGCAGGCTCTGCAAACCCTACGACAGTACAACCTATACGCCAACTTGAAAAAATTCTCCTTCGACATGGACAAGATCCATTACCTAGTCTACATCATTGATCAACATTGCATACATGTGGATCCAACCAAGATCCAATTCATTCATGAATGGCCATCCCCAACCACACTCACTGAGCTTCGGAGCTTCTTGGGCCTTGCCAATTTCTACAGCAGGTTCATGTTAGGATTCTCCCATATTGCATGGGCCCTCAGCTAAATCACCAAGGGTGGTGGTAAGGAGAAATTTGCGTGGGGTCGGTCCCAACAACAAGAATTCGATGATTTGAAGAAGCACTTGTGCTCATCCCCAATACTTTCACTACCAAACCTGCAACAACCCTTTGAGATCGAGAGATATTCTTCAGACTATGTTGTGGGCATTGTTCTCACTCGGCACGACTAGCCGCTGGCCTATCATAGTGAGACACTATCAGATGTTGTTCATAAGTACCCTACTTACAAAAAATAAATGTACTCCATTGTGCAAGCCTGTCACTAGTGGAGACATTACATTCTTGGGAAGGAGGAAGTCATCCACACTGATCATAAGCCACTGCATTTCATGCAGACACAAGGAAAATTGTAGAATGACCACCATCAAAAGTGGTCCACATACTTGCAGCAATTCCACCTCAACATCAATTATAAAACAGGAAGCACCAATTGCATCAAAGATTGCCTCAACAGACCACCAATCGTGGCACTCACCATGGTGCTAGACTCTTGCAGCCATGAGACCTCTGGATGGCCCCAACTCTATGAGACAGACCCAGACTTCGCCACCAACTACCAAATGATAAGTGAAAATGTAGTTGTAGATAATTTCCATCTTCAGGAAGGGTTGTTCTGTCATCTGGGCCATATCTGTGTTCCATCAAGAGAGCGAGTGAAGCTTTTCTGGGAATCCCACTACAGTCGGGTGGCAAGACACTTCAGCTTCGAAAAGACAATGGAGATGCTACAGAAACATTTCTACTGGTTGAAACATCGACAGGAGGTCAACAAGTATATCAGGTCCTGCATTGCCTACGTTATTTCCAAATCGACCACTGAGAAACAAGGCCTGTACACCCCTCTTCCTACTCTTGACAAGCCATGGGAATCCATCTCAATGGACTACATGCCAGGCCTCTCATCCACCAAGTAGGGAAATGACTGTATTTTTGTGGTTGTTGATCAATTTTCTAAGATGGCGATTATGGTTTCCTGCAAGAAGAACATCACAACAGAGGCCACTAAAAATCTCTTCTTTGAACAAGTCTGGGTACATTTTGGAATCCCACAAACCATTGTCTCAGATTGGAACATTCAATTTCTCAGCACATTCTGGTCGAGCCTCTGGTCACTGTTGGACACCAAGCTCACCAAATCCACGACCTTCCACCCCCAGACAGATGGTCAAACCGAGGTCATAAATTGAATGATTGTGCATATCCTTCACATGTATAATTCAAAGAACCCTTGCACATGGAATGACAGCCTTCCCTATGTCCAACATAGCTACAACCAAGCCCTGCATAGCTCAATCGACCAAAACCCCTTTCAAGTGGGGTTGGGATTCCAACCATTGGGTCCCATAGATGTTTCACTTCTCCTTGTGATCACCTCGACCGACTCGTCTCCTACTCCAAATGAAGCTGACAAAGCCACCCAATTCATTGAGTGGATCCATCACATATGTCAACAGGTTCAGGATATCCTACAGAAGTCCAATGACAATTACAAGCAACGCCATGATCAACATCGGGTGCCACATAAGTTTCAGGTGGGTGACAAAGTTTGGTTGCACTTGTAGAAAGAACGCCTTAGAGGACCCCATCAGAAGATTCACCCACTCTGTTATGGGTCATACACCATCACCAAGGCCTTGGAGGATAATTATTTTGAGTTCAGCATTCCTCCTTTCCTTGTCCTTCACCCAGTGTTCAACACGGATCTCCTTCGCCCTTATTTCCCACCATTATTAGACACCTCAGAAGTAGAAGAATAGTTGGCATCAACATGGCTCAACCCCGACTGCATACAATAGGCATCCAGTGATCATATTTTGGACACACAGATCAAGGTCACTCAACAGCAAAAGATCCATCTTTATTGAGTCGTCAAATCAAGGCAACTCCTGCACCAAGGCAAGTGGCTCACCCGGGACCAAATTCAGCAGAAATTTTCTCATCTGATGGGGGAACTCAACACAATGGAGACCATTTCTTATTAAGGAGGGAATGTTTATCTAGGTGGATATCGATGTCCACCCACCTTTTCCAACTGGAAAAAAACAGTTTTCTGGCAATTTTGGTAATTTACTATTTTTAGCAGTTTTTCACTTCATAAGCCGTTTTGAGGCCCTAACTGATTTTTTTTGGGAAAATGGGTTGCAATATGGAATTTCCTTTGAAATTTCCCCTAAAATGAATCTCCTCTATGATACCTTTCCAATGGGCTATCATACACCTAAAACAAAGATTGTATGCAAATGTTACGACCCCGGGAAGTTGATGTACTAACTTACCAAAACGAGGCCCACATGACTTTTGGTGCTTCATCTCCTAGGGTTAGATTTTTGGATGTCTATGGTTTTTGGCATTCATTTTTATTGTAAAAAAGGTCTTCAGAGCCTCATTTTAATCATCTTCTTGTGAATGAGCGTAGCAGTCACATCTCTTCTTAGAGATAAGCCGCCACCATTCCAGCAAGCTTATTTCCGCTGCATTTTACAATTTCAGCTTATTTCCTTATTGAATAGAAAACCAATTTTATTGTATCTCTGTTATTTTGTGTTAAGAACCTATTAATAATCTGTATTCTCTTTTTTCTCATAAAATATGGATCAGTGGTATCAGAGCGGTTTTCTCCTTATCGTCTTAATGCATGTCCCCAACGAGGTCGGAGTACAAAGAGTTGGGTCTCGAGCTTGTTTCTCTCAAGGACAAAAGCTATCGCATGCCCAAGTGACCTCTCATGGCAGGAGAAAAGAAAGATGATAGGATAGGAGATCCTTTCAAACTATTGATTGAGGAATCCCTCAGGAAACAAAGGAACGAGATGATGGATAGTTTCACGCAAATCCTTCAGCGGCTACCAATAGGCAACACATCTTCTTCGAGCGGAGGCACCACCCCCTTCAAGGTACAAATAAACTTCGATATTCCTATATTTGAAGGTAAAATAGATGCATATGTTGTAGACAAGTGGTTGAATCTACTAGAAGGGTATTTTTCTTTTCGTCACTTTTCGAATAGAGAAAATATTACTTTTTCTCTCCTCAAAGCCATTCCCCTTGTCAATGATTGGTGGGAAAATTTCTATGAGAAAAAGGAAACAAAGGAACCCTTATTATTTACAGTCATGGCCACCTAGGAATCCTTCAGGGATACTATTAAGGAACAATACTATCCTATCAGAATTTATGATGACTTGTATACCAAATGGACCACATTACGGCAAGAAAGAGACCAAGCAGTGCTAGATTTAACAAATATCTTCCATACCTTGCGCACCAAGTTGGGTATCAAATATTCGGAGTGACATATGGTTCTCAAGTATCGCGGTGCTTTGCATAGATACATCCAGACTGAAATGGAATTTTTGGACATCTCATCCTTGGGCGTGGCCTACCGATATGTCGTCAAAATCGAGCAGAAGCTCAAACAAAAGACGCGGCAATTTGGGCCCGGGAACCCCTCACAACAAAATCCAGGAAAGGGTGTCCCCAACCTACAGAACAAAGGATAGATCAAACATGAACAATATCAGGACAACCAGTCCAAGACGCAAGCAAAGAAGGACACTGGAAAGACAAAGAAAGATACCGAGAAGTGGTGCGACTTCCATAAGAGCCCTTGGCATAACATTGCTAACTGCCACTCAAAGCAGTTGCTGGTGGCCGAAGTGAAAGCCTCTGAATCAAATGTTGGTTCTAAATCTAAGCCAGAATCGGAAAGGGGAAGACAGATCATTGATGTGGAACCCAGTTCCATCGTTGCTACCACCAATCTCCAACCTAGTGAACCAGATGAGCGAGAGTAAGGAGAGCGCCTCCTCCATTCACAGATGTGGGTAAAAGTCACCCCGCTACACTTCATCGTTGATAGTGGTAGCCAAAAGAGCCTCATCTTAGCAGATGTCATCAAGTGGTTGTCCATGCCGACAATGATGCACCCACAAACCTACACCATTGGATGGCTCCACCAATGATCCGTAAACGGATCGAGTACTACTCTCCCAAATTTTTACAATGTGAGGATCTTTAAATTGACTATGGCCTATACAGGTTTTATTGAGCATATTAGTTCATTTATCATAATGCATTACAAGAATAAACATAATACAAATGAACATTAAGGAGTATAAACCACACGAAGACAAATAAGAGAGAGACAACCGATGTTGATAACGGAGTTCACCCCTCCACCTCTAGGGCTATGTCTCCGGACCTGCTCCAACTGGAATACAAATCTTCTATATTCCTTCTTCAAAGTGAGCTCTCAAAACTCTCTTACATTCAAGGACTATGGCTCTTCATTAGCTCAGCACTATGGCTTTCAATAGCTAAGCACTCTCTCTTCTCTTCTCCTTCTCTCAACATGGCTCACATAA
>SNQJ01S0141542.1:15324-35856 GCA_010110895.2 Picea sitchensis | reverse complement strand
TTGGGCTGGTGAGATGGGATGAAAAATGGCTATTGTGCCTATCCTTGTAAAATGTAATCACATTCAAATTATTAATAAAATCACATCATTGGATGTAGACCAATTAGACGAAAAGAGACGGGGGGATAAACTCCACCGAAAAGGGAAAATGGAGCTAAGATTTTATGAGAGGGGCTAAGCCAAGGTGGCTTAAATTCAAGGGAATATTTATTTAATATTTCCAAAAAGTATAATTTATGGATATTTATTTATCCTAAGTTCCTGAGGGATGGGAACGAGTCACCAAGTGGTTAAAGATAATTTTGAAGGTGACAAGTGTCTAGTTATGAACATGAAAATATATGGTTGAACCTTAGTGTATTTTGGGGGAATTCACACATTTTCTTCATGGGTCATACCATCTGAATGAGGGATGGCCATTACCTTATCTATAGAGAAAAACATGGAAAGGGGTTTCCATCTAGAAATCAGAGTCTTTGTTTTCGAAGAGGCGGGTTTTCAGGCATGTGAGCATTCTCTCTAGGTGAGATATTTGTTGGCAGATAGGCGGGCTGTCAATCTCATGAGAATTCTCTCCAGATGATATATTTGTTGTCGAAGAGGCGGGTTGTCAGGCCCATGAGAATTCTCTCCAAGTGAGATATTTGCTAGGAATTTTTCCCTGGTGCGTTGGTTATTAGTTACAGGGCTCTGAGACTTCATGTCCGACCTGTTTCTGAATCCCTGGAAGGGAAGTGGGGTAGCCGAGGGACAATTGAACAAAGAAGGGGAACACTTCCTGGGGTGGGATAGGCATGCAAGGAACGAGCGAATGTAGGCTAGTTGTAGAAATTGGGCACCTTGGACTGATCAATTCTACTAATTATCAGGCATTATCCTAGCATTAGGAATCCTTTTTCCTTGGTGGAGTTTAAGCCCCAGCTTGTGGGTGGCTTGTTGCTCAAATTTTATGAGAAATAGAATCTATGGCTGGGAGGAACATCTGAGATTTGCGTGTAGTTGGTGACTCTTTATAAAAGATAAGTGTCCTTTATGTGTTTGTCTAATTTAATGTGTGCTTATTTACCTATGTATGATATGGGTTCATTTCCTGTATGATGTTGCATATGATCAATTTCCATTATTCTGTATAATGTTTTTTGTACATGTAAAGCATGAAGTTGTTATTCAATATTTGTTGTCGCACATGTAGAGTATGGAAACTATTAAGTATTCCTGTTAGTTAATTTTGTAATAATGGTCATGAGTTTACGAGGTGAGGCTAGAATTGTCATGCACACAAGGAAATAATATGTGTGTGCGAGAGGATGGATTGATTGTGTGCGCGGAGAAGCAAATCCATGCGCACAAGGAGAACTAAATCTATGTGTGGCACCATATTGGTTGAACACACAATAGTAATCATGTGTTCAGAGTGGTTACATGTGCACCAATATTTGTTTTCTCTAAATAATTGTGTGCACAGTTGTATTATGTGTTAATTTCGTTGTTATAACTAGTGTTTGAAGAGGAAATTTTTTTTGGCGCGATCCAACTTGGGATCATGCACATTACCTCACATGTTTCTATGGAAATTAACGTTATAATGTAGAATCTGTGCACTAGATTGTTTTTGAGTGACATTGCTCAGAAATAAGTTGGGGATGTTACAAAGTGGCATCAAAGAATTTTGTTAGTGTTGGTAATGGGGGACGTTACAAACCAAGTTAGAACAAAGATTTATGATTAGAAAGACCAGAGTTTAGAGCTGATCCGTTTCCAACCTTCAACATGTGAACATCATCATGATTATTTTCAAAAAGTTTCAATTTCCTAGCTCTCTTTGTTCTTGACAATGTTTCAGTATTTCAAAGATGATGATTTTGTAGATGACCGACCTCAGGTTTCTCCAATGACAACTTGATCGTTCATATTTTTGGTAGTTTCATCAGCTACATGCAGTCCATAACCACTTTATTCATTAGTTACAGGATCCCTATATTAGCTACATGATCCCTATATTACTTACATGATGACCTATAACAAGTTGGTTGAGTTTGTCTTGCAATACAAAGTTCATTAGCTCCAAGATAAAGGTCTAGAGCTTCCCAAGAAACTCTGGTCTCTTCTCTCCATCACTCCACAGATCTACATCAACACCATGAATAATTTTTGTTTACTTTTTGGGCGACAATCATTCTCAACATTATCAATTGGTCATTCTCAACATCAACACTCAGTTGGTTAAGCTCAATACACAACAAGTTCATGTTTAGTTTCTCTTTACAATCATCAATTTCAGTATGCATCATTTTGTGTAAGTTGCATTAAGGTAAAGTTGAGGTAATAATACAACTCTTTAAACCAAATTCGTCTTGAGATCATTTTAATAGTTATATATGGCATGTCCTATAATTCCATATTCTATCCCTATTCTACCTTACACCCATATCCATTATTTCTTTATCCACTTCCTTCATCCCTTCATCAACTTATGGTTTATTATTGACCATATTATACAATCATTATCCATTACACCACGATATTCGTTCATGCATGATGATTGTACCAAATGACCTTAAACCATTAATCACTAAACCATTTCATTTATGCATGAAGAATGTATTCCATGATTTCTTTCTATGTATCAAATAACCAATCTTCGAAATCACCAACTCTCTTATTTCAAATCACTTGGAGGATTCAAAATAAGCTCCAAACCTACATATTTACCAGGCGTTGTTACCCATTCTTGAATTCCTTGTCTATCCATTGGAAGTGGAAATTGCTTGGAGCAGAGCGTCTTTACATATCCTCACGCACTTGGACTCACGATGTCATGGGAAATATCAGTGTAGTTAGGCAAGATCCACGGTCTTTGAAGATATTGGAAGAATACCCTGAATATAATGCCAACAAATCCATACTCAAGGCTGCAGGGTGGCTTCCATTTCTTAAGAAATGTTAGGATCACAATGCCTATGTTACCAAGTCATTTGCAAAGGGGTTTGATGGTCGAGTTGCTTGCATAGGTGATTTGGTGATGGTCATGTCTGAAGAATTGATGGCTCAAGCCATTGGACTACCTCAAACATGGAGAGGTGGTTTAATAATAAGTAGGTTAAACAGGGGGTGTGGACTCATTTTTTTTCCTCAACAGAATAGAGTCCAAATTGGGAAAAAGGTCTACCCACAACTTGGATGGTGGAGAAATGGAATAATATGTTATTTGTATTGCAAATTGTTTTTACATGCGAGGGACGGTATGCCATTACCTTTCTCTATCAAATTCTCCTCCTCTTATATTTTGAAGCCAATGATCATTTGAATTTTCCATTTTATTTGTGCCAAAATCTAAGTAGAATGGAAAAATGCATTCAAACAAACCCTAGAAACATCATTCATAGCTTGTATCACCATGGTTTGGTAAAAATATTAATCATGGATGAATTGCATAAGAGAGGTGACAATTGGGACACATTCTTGTTCCGTAATGGATTTTTTTATGGATCTATTGCACATGAGGAGATACCCTAAGAAGTGAATATTGTTCTTGAGCATGATGACAAAAATGACAATGAGGACCTTAGTATCCAAAAAGTTGAAGAATTCACTATTTGTGGAGGAATTTATAAAAGACAACCTATAAAGAAGAGGCCCATCAATTTTCTCTTATCACACATAGAAGAATTACTAGGAGTATGAATAAATAGAAGCCTCAAAAGAAAAATGTTGAGCCTCCCTTGCCAAGTATTCCATGTTCATCCGAAATCAATACTTCCTTGCATACTGAAGCACTGCCAACTAAGCACAGTCATGTCCAAAAGAAGGAGCTTTTAACCACTTTTTTCAAGAAGCCTAGAAATCAATTCTCTCATCCTAAGACTCTTAGATTCCCACACCCCAACTCTGTTGGACCTTCAATGCCAACACCCCATGCTTTTGAGAATACCACAAATTATTATGAGCCCGTAAAATAAATCTTGTCCCCAAACAAGTCAATTTCTTCTAGATTGAAGAAGAAGAATAAGAAGATTAAAATATCGAAGGAAGATATCAAATAATTTAATATCTTGGAAATACATGTGAAGGGTGAGAGCACAATGTTAAAGGCAGAAAGTGCTCAACTACAGGAAGAGATTAGAAGATTAACAACATAGAACAAAAGGCTATTCAAACATGCAAGGAAGTGGTATAGGCAAACTCATATGCAAGCAATGCATAAAAGGGCCTTGGAAAATAAACTCAAAGTAGAGCAAAAGAGGAGGGTCTCCAATGCAAGCATTTCGATAGGAAAATAATGCAGTTAGGGTATTAACCAAAATTTGCACAAGTTTTGAAAATTTTTGGATTCAGGACATCAACAATATATCTCATTTGCATGAGGACATAAAAAATCTTATGTGTGGGGGAGATGTCAGGCCTCTACTTTGATGCCATTTTCATTTCCAGTTACCCTTTTTGACCTATATTAGTCCTTCCTCTTTACCACATAATCGTTCCTCTTTATCATATTTTCCATACAAAGGTCATTCGAGAGATCAAAAGGTAATTTTTTGGTTAATTAACGTTCTTCCATCGTTTTTAATAAATTAGGAAAATTAAGAGTCGTTTCATTGCTAACTATGGTTAACCAGTCCAGGTCCTGTAACTCATACGAAGAGTTGGTGGGTCCTCCCAACGGGTGTCGCGCTGCTACATAGTTACAAAACTAAAAAAGAATTATAAACGAAGATCAATCTTTCTTATATGAGTTTCGTATGCATATCCTTGCAGGGAATAGATCTTTCATTGAAGACTGAAGGACAAGTTGTATTTTACATTGTGTCATAGGAACATTCAAGTGATGAGAATGAAAGGATTTGGCTTGAGCCATAAAAAATACCATGTCATCAATCCATTGAACAAGTGACATCTCTGTCGAGTTACAGTTTATGCTTTCCTTTGGAATGATTGATTGCATGTTTTCAGTTACATTAGTAACCTACAAGAATATAAGTTTCATTGAAGATATGAGTTAAATATTTTATTCATAAACAATTACAGAAACATTTAAGAACATGCTATAAATGTAATTTTGCAATCTTTGAACCAACAAAGCACCTCTTTGATCAATCATCCAATGGACTAAATATATTTCATTGTCATTTAAGTAGTTTGTTGTTTTCTTTTGATTACCAACATTTCTTTGTTAGGATCAGATAGGATTTAATCCTACATTTACTGTGATTGCATATCGAAGTCTACGAACACCCAGTCAATAATTTAATATCAAGTATTTATGCATATAAATAAACCGACAATGCTTTGGATCAGCTATATAATATTAGCACTAGGGAGGCTTACATAAATCCAACAATTGATGGAGAATTGAGTTGGTCCATCATGTGTTCCTTTGCAATAGACTTTGAAGTTTCCTTTAATCAATGGGAGAATGGTGACTATGAGACATCCACATGACTATGTATGTTGTTGTTAGAATGTTGGTGGATTGACATAGAATTGAAGGACCCACCAAAATTTGATGGCATGATTGACGTGAACAAATTTATGGAACTAATAGGGGAGTATATTATGCTAAAGAAAAGGATTGTTGTGTTAGACATCGATTTGGCATAGAGCCCTATGTGATGGTAGGTAATGCGTAAATTCATGTTGTAGACATGGGGGGATATGATAGAGGCATTGTATCCTATTTACTATTGGACATTGGGGCTCTATTAGAAAACACCAATTCCATCTTGGTTGACTAGTCTCTACAGTTTGATAGAACTTTTGATCCACTAGAACATGCAGACAATTGTGAAATGCACTAAATATTGGAGGGTGTTCCTATTCAACAACGGGTGCATAAATTTGTGCACACCTCTGAGAAATTTCCAAGGAACTAGTATTTGCAAGTAGAAATGTAGCATCAAACACACACTCGGTGGAATTATGAAAATTTTCGTGATACTTTTTGACTCTATGGGAGACTACACCATTTGTAGGGGTGATTCAGTGCATTCAATTTTTCTCATAGACAGTCCACCTCAAGTGTCTAAGTATAGGTTATGTTACCCTCTCAAGGGAAGAAACCTTTGGTACCCTCACAATAGTTTTATGTACATGCATGCATGAGACACTATGCATTTCTTCATTAGATCCAAGCTAAGTATTTTATTTGTCCAATTGAGACATGATTCTTGTTCAATATACCATGATGTTGCTCATTTCAAATTCTTAGTTATCAGATACACCTTGATGGTCCAAGTCACTTCATAGATTACTCCATGTGTAATACTTACCTAGGAATGATGATATATCCTCCTGGGATGTCATGAAGTTGTGGTTACCTTATGACCGTTGATTAGAATTTCATAATATAAAAATTTATATCACTTCTGTCGATGTATTACCTTGGGGAACATATTTTCTGTTAGAAGCGTGTCCTTCTTAAAATGACTCATACTACTAGGTGTTTAGACTAGATAGAAAAATTCACATCCTAACCATACTAATAATTTTTCCATCTCCTTAAGTATCACTCGTCTCCATCCACATTAAAAAAATGGATCTCATCATGTATGAACTCTCAAAGGTCAAAATTAAAAGCCTAAATCAGATAAAGTCATAAAGGCTAAAGAGGTGAAGAACAAAGCAAATAAAGTACAACTGCTTCACTATGCCCCCCCCCCCCCTTTTCAAATTCCTAAGAGAAAAATGTCTATCTAAAGAAAAAAATGACTTAGAGAAAATAATGATTAATCAAAAGAAAAGAAAGGGGAAGTGTGTGTAGACCGAAGTAGTAAAGCTCCCTCTAGAAGGCTACTATAAAAAATGCTTAGCTAAAATAAAGCTAGAGGCATGAAAATATTAAAAAGGTAACCTATGTACATTTAATACTTTGAGGGTCACCACATGGATCATCCCCTTTCCCTTTTCATCACTAATTTCATTGACTACCTATCTTCTACCTAAAAACTTAGGAAATATGGGTTTTCCTTAGGAACAAACTCATTTAAAACAATTAATAACATTTCCTTAGGTATAAAGACTTAGGAAAGTGTCAAAATTTATTTAAATTGTTATGCTTACTAGGAAATTGTCACTTGGAAATTACAAATTGATGATTTTATAGGAAGCTAAACCCATTATCTTAGGTGAATATTACACATTGGAGTACTATTTATCACATGGAGCACCCCCTCTTATTTTGATCACATGCACATTATCATAACTTAAAGGAAGGGAAAATTATACTTTGATGCACAAATTATCTCCTTGAAAAAATCTAAGCACTTGGACTATTGACCATTTTTTACCCCTTCAAAGGGGGGTTAACCACTTAGAGCATTATTTTATTGTATTTTAACCCTTTCTAAAGGGTAAATCATTATTTTATTGTAAGAGCACATTAAAAATATTATGTTGCTCATGGTTTGTTAGGGAAAATGATTTCATCCATGGTATTGAACTTACCCATGGTTTTTGTAAATGGATTGAAGCCTCCTCTTCATCTATAAAATAGGAGGCACTCTCATTTGTAAACCATTGGAGAATAAAGAAAGAATTTTATGCCAAAATTCATTGTCTACCTTTCTTGGGTTTTCATTTGTTCGATGGATAGTGGCTTGGATGCTTGTTGCTAAAGCGGAGAGTGGTACATGTTAGAGTGTGGTAGAGAGTTAGGAGGTAACTCTAACCCTCTACTCATTTTTCACTTTTAATTTAGATCCATTTAAAGTAAATATCTTAAGGTTTTTCTTTAGTAGATCTAAATTATCCTTGAATACTAGCTATATTAGGTTGTTTGAAATCAATTGATTCAAACCCCTTTTGGCAAAGGCCCTAACTACCTTAGACATTCTGCTTTTCCCCCAATCTATAGTGAGGGAAAACACCAACACACTTAAAACAAAATCAGTAATTCTAGATTTGAATCACCCCATAGCCCAATGACAGGCTATTTCTTCCTCTAATTTTTCAATCAAATAAATTTCATCATCATAATTTTTTATATTTTTTGAGCTTCAATGATTCATCTTTTATTTATATTTCCATATGCTAACTCGTCTTTTAGTGAATGTCCTTCATGGTTAGCACATATAGGGTTTATATTTATTCACATTGTCTATCATTCGATCTAACCTTAGTACAATAAAGCATCTTGAAATTAAAATAAATTTAAACTTTGTGGATGTCTTGGACAATCGTGAACCATATTATCACTAACACATAAGGGTTTGAATGCATATCTGGTTCATTTTTCTGCAAACCCTAGAAGTTTTTTTAGTTTGTGTATGCAGGTTCAATTAACATATATTTCCTTATCATCGGACACATCTACAATATTATGGGTTACCTTTTTCATAAGGGATATGAGGTTCCATTACGCCTTTAACACAACTCAATGTTCCACGAAATCTACTATACCCATTCACTATGATAAATCTCATAATTTTTTAGGGTTTACAATGATGAATACCAAGGTTAGGAGGGTCGATCCAATTTACCGGTGATTAAACCAACCACCAATCCCCTTCAATGATATTTTAAATCTGTTGGTCGTACCCTTATCCATTTCACATTGCTAAATCTGCGTATTTTTAGAGTGTTCTCATGCACACATACAATGCAAACAAGAGGGTTACTAGAGTGTTACTAGAGTTCAATTAAGAGTTAAGTGAACTTACCTTGAACAACATTCTCTTTTATATTCTTTGATCCATAAACAATGATCATACCAGCCTTTGAATCATGGTATTTTCCTGAGATATGATGCCATTGTTCAATCTTATGTTTAGGGTTTGGAATTTATATCTAACACCAGTTCACTACCACAATTCACAAGGTGAAAAGACTGTTTGAGATCTTGTGTGTTGATGCATATTACTTGTCACTCGAATTAATATATGAAATATGGCATTTTTTTGGTTTAAAACGATCATTGTTCGATGGTATATCTTTGATGTTTAATGCATGATCTGAGTTTTTTTCTTTTATTGGTTACTCATAACCATATAATTTTTAGGTGGCACGGTTCACAAATCTGGTCGAGGACATGAGTGAAAGATTTAATGCATGTTGTTATGACCATATTTTCACATGTTCTCTTAGTTACTTTATGATCTAGTGGCATACCTTCACGATTTAATCTTCATTTTTTACATCGGACTCAACATTTAAATCTGTTCCAAAATTGATCGTCGACATTATGATATGTGTCTTGTGCTATGAACCTTTGAACCTTTGTTAATTTACTGAATAATTATGGTCATGCATCAGAACACAAAGGGTTCATTTGAATCTGATCCCTGAGATTCCCATCATCTCAAATTTTAGATCATTACACATATCAAATTTCACAAGTAGAATTGTTATTATGCATACCACAAATTTGTCAATGTTTCATTTTTGGGGTCATACTTTCTGAACGTATTACATGTGCTGACATCTCGGGTATCCATTTTCTACAAAAAAAATGTTGGTGATTAGGTGCATGATTTCACTAATGCTTCATGCTTTCATTTTAGGTTTAACAACCAAGATTTCATACATGTAACATCATAAGTATGCATATATGAGTATTGAACACCTTTCATTACTTGTCATTATTTATTCATGGGTTATGGAATATGTATGATGAATGGGTTTTTGATATGAACTCATAGCTATGATATATTGAGCATCTCAGAAATAGAGCAAACTTGCATTGGTTTTCATGCTTTTGAAAAGGAATACATGCTTAGTAATTCTATTGACCATTGGTATATGCACTCTCAATTTGAAATAGAGCACACTTTGTATTGTTACATTCTTGTTAAACAATAATGAATCATCTCATGGATTGATTTGGTAAAAGAACCATATGTTATTCTCTTTCATATTGAAAACTATATACTAGATGCATTACATTAATATGTCATTTGATTCTTGTTGCCATTATAGTTGTTGGAACACTCGAGAAGAAATTGAGCATAATTTACACCAGATCTTGTACTTTGCAAATTTATTTATGCATGGAAAAATGATGATGGACATTTTATTGGGAAAAACCCTTAGTCATTTTTAGGCTAGAGACGTGCTCTGACGTCTATAAATAACAATAGGGATTTGTCGTTAATCATATAAAACTACGGCTTGGGATGCATTACATGCAGGGACACATGGGAGTTTAGGAGGCTTGACATTTTGTCTCTCCTTGTTGGAAGTCCTTGTAATCCTTGTTGGTACCAATTTGAGTAGTATTGCATTAGAAAACACCTGAACATGAAAATTGCTTCCATGTACCCTCAGGTATATTGGATTTCCCAGAGGTAACATGAAACCAACCATTCGATCACCAGACTGTTATAGTGCATCGAAAAAAACATTCAGGAAGATTACTCTCGCGTACCATGGGTGTTCATGCTTGCAGGTATATTTGAGAGATATAGCACAAGGCACACCTTTTGAATGGAAGCCAGTTTTCCTTTCTTTGTCTTGCCTAGATTATCTTTTGTTTACAAGCACTTGCATTTTAATAATCATGGGAAAATAAAATATAATGAATAAATAGTTGATGCATATAAGATATCCCAAACATAATTAACACTTGAAAACACCTCACCTTTGGTTTTTGATCATCAAGTCATTAATCATTCAAGACATCTTCTAAGCATGTTTGGTCAACACAATTGAATCCTATCCTTTTTCACTCACATGTTCTTAAATGATAGGATTAAGATCTAGTATAGAGAATACACACTTAGGTAGGAAACCATCTTCCGAACCTAGAAGTGAGGGGAAAGGCTGTCGAGTTGACAATGGGTATCTTGCCTATTTTTTTCCTTAGGTTTTCCCCTTGGAGAGGTTGGGACTTTTCCTCTAGGGAGAATCTGAGAGACAATACATTATATAGAAGACTTTCATAGATGGGTCCTCTATAGAAGCACACCCCATAGATGTAGACCCCACTAAGGAATCGTGGCATCTAAATTTTGAATAAATTGAGGGTAATTGTGTTATCTAGGACATCAAGATGCACACCATCGAATGTATTACCAATAATCGTTGTAGACAGAGAAAGTTAACATTGGAACCAAGGATGAGATGAAATTGACAGTTATCATGGATTACTAGGTTGAACACACGACTAGATCTACTTCGAGGGTATGTTGATCTATTTGAATGGCATTGTTGGAAAAATAGATGCTCAAACAATTAAGAAAATAGTGTAAAGAATGTATTATTGATTCTTGAATACATTATGACTGAAACATAAACCTCATGAGAACATTAGTCCCCCCTTCATTTTTAGAGAGGTGGTTCTCCTCTTTGGATAAAAGATATATCTTTGAATATCTTGGATTAGGAGGAGTGCTAGGCTGCAAACCCCAAATATTTAGTGCTTGGATTTATATGAAAATGGTTCTTCAATAACCCATTATGATCTTTATGTGCAACAAAAGTATTTTAATCAGAAAATATCGAAGGAGGGTTTCAACATCAAAATTAAATTGTGATCAACATCACACACAATATTCTTAATAATATATAAATACATCCATATCTTCTTCANAATAACCCATTATGATCTTTATGTGCAACAAAAGTATTTTAATCAGAAAATATCGAAGGAGGGTTTCAACATCAAAATTAAATTGTGATCAACATCACACACAATATTCTTAATAATATATAAATACATCCATATCTTCTTCATAGGAGAGAATGATTTGATCACCTCAAAGAATTTTAATAGAGTACTGCAATCAATATCAAAAGATAATTTGATAGGTCAACCTCAAACACCTCATATTTAAAACTCAAAGTTACAAGATACAGTCAAGATCAACCTCAAAGCAATCCTTTGTGGAGTTTTATTTATGAAAGATGTTCTTCATTAAAAAATATTTTTAAACCATATATGTGGTTTCAAATACTCCACGATCATATAAGAAAATATCTTAGAATAATATACGAAGAACACTCAACAACTCATCCTTGTGCCCAACTCTAAGATTCGAGCATAAAACTATGAGAAGTGGTGTAGAAGAATATATAAAAAAAATGGAGAAGATGGAGATTTTTTTATTATTATTATTAGAAGATTGATTGTGTATCCATGGCTATACCTTCTTCTTCCTCTGATCTTCTGCCCTGCCCCTCTGACAATACTGATTATTGGACCTTTTGATGAAGCTCCTCTTCTCTTTTTAAGAATATATTTTCTAACTACTTGAGTAGTTAAGGTTTCTCCCTTCTAGAAATTCGCGTACAAGTTTCTTCTTGAAACATTTCCTTTAATTAATGCCTCATTAGTTCCTCATTAATGAATTCACATCATTAATACAAACATATTGAAAGTGGGTCCCTCTCCTCTTTTTAATAAAAGTTTTAATTAAACTTTTATTTTTTGAAATTTAAATAATTTCCCTTTTAAAAGACGATGACTGTGTTTTAATTCCCTGGGAATGATAAAAAAAAATTTAGCCATGGAAATCATATTATTTGTTATGTTCATTGTCTTATATTTCCAATGATATAAAATTTTCCAAATCCATCGCTTGGATCTCAAGATATGAGCTTGTGAAGTTGACTTGTCACACATGCCCATTAAAAAATTCATCGGAATGATATTTTAATTTATGAGAAAAATGTATCAACTTTCAGCACTTAAAACCTATACCACCATATTCTACATCGAAATAACTTTCCAACGATATAAATGTTTTTTGTGAACGGAGGTCGAGAGCTCAAGATATAGCCTTTGCAAGATCGTGACTCAACCACCGTCGATCAGGTTTGATTGGTAAATGTGGACCCTTGATTTAATTTCGACCTCCTTTGTTGAATTTTGACTTTTCTTAATTATTCTTATCCCACATGTACGAGAATAAAAGAGTCTTAGTGGTATATAATGTTAAGTGTAACATACACTTGACAAGAAATAAAGAAGAGAGGAGACTATGGAGGTTGGAGGATTCGACCCTTGGAAAATTGTTGAATATAATAGTAATTTTGCATGCCTAATCAACCACCAATATGCCCAGTCAACAATGATGAGTCACCCAACCAAATGTTTCCACATGCCATCACTCGGTAGGCCAACAATCTTCCAATAAGAATCTGCCATATGTCATAAAATCACACCATGTGTCACTTTTTGTATGCTGACATGTGTTTGTATCTCATTGGTTAATAAAGTGTCATGTGTCACTTGGAGATATGCCTCATATAACTTAGGATAGGAAAAATATTATTTAAATAATATGGCGGGTTCATGAGTTTACGTGAATGCAAAGGTAGGTGAGCAAATCACCGGGACCCGCGATAACACATAGTAAGGAATGAGTAGGAAAAATTCTAAGTGTAGGTGAAGTGGGGAGGAGAGGTAAATAGTTGTAAAATATTCTAAGTCTTGAGAATCAGTCGGATAGACTTGCATATAACATACGAAATAAATATCACCAACCCGCGAACCCGTGAACCCGCGGTAACTCATATATATTTGGCTAAGTGTTGGAGAAGTTACATAGTAAAGAGTAGTAAAAAGAGGTGTGTGCATTATGAAGGTGGCAGAAGTCAAATATATTTGGCTAAGTGTTGGAGAAGTTATATAGTAAAGAGTAATAAAAAGAGTTGTGTGCATTATGAAGGTGGCAAAAGTCAAAGTGCATTGTGAGGGTAGCAGAGATAAAAAATACTCTTAAGAAATATCACCAACTCGTCAACCCGCAGTAAGCCATAGTAAATAAGACTAAGTCTAGAAAGTATATAATGGATCACGTGAAATATGGAAATAAACATGGAAAATATGAAAAATGAAAAGAAATATATGGGGAATAAAAGGAATTATATGAAATTTGGGAAAATAAAAAGGGGAAATGAAATAAATGGAAAAATGGGATAATGAAAATGGAAAGGAAAATAAAAAGAAATGGGAAAATAAAGGAAAAGGGAAATGAATGTAAACTTGGAAAGGAATAAGGAAAAATGGTTAAGTGTGGAAAATGGTAAGGGGAATATGAAAGTAATGAGACAAATGAGAAAAATGACTAAGTATAAAATGAGAGAATGAATAGAGGTGAAGGTAAAGGAGAGGAGAGAACATGTCACTTAGAACATTTTTCATATTTCTTCTTGTAATACCTCCATTGGACTTCTGGACAAAAGTATGCGTATCTTGTTCATGGAGACTCTGATTTTGATTCTGTGAAATGCATGACGAAGCTGATACAGAGGGATATGCAATGAACATATAATAGTTCAAAAATATTCATCTTCCAATATCGTTTTTGTTTTTATTATTCCAGGAACAAGAATATATAGGTGACCAAATTTTGGTCAACAACTGGCTCCAAATGCAGGACAGTGACCCCCTGCGGGTTGTTGAGAACACCAGAATCTCAAGACCAATTATCTTCTCCATTGGGATATGGATTTATCTTCAAATTGAACTCTTGTAATTCTTCTTATTTCATGGAGTTATCTTCAAACTTCAATATAAAGACTGCCTTATTATCAAAATTGAACTGAAGAAAAAAAATATGTACATACATGATCTACCTACCCTAACTTACTTGAAAGAAAGGGGCACCTTAGGTATAGGCATATTTCCAATGGAGCCATTCAAGAATTGATATGATTTGTGGAATGAATTCCAAAATTCAGAGATATGTTGGGACTTGTACCTATGAGTCAGGGGCACTCTCAATATGTACTGGAGAAAAATTATACCAAGTATGGTGAATATTTAATTGTGTTGTTTGGCCAACAATGCTCTGGAACCATAATTCAGTAAAATCAATTCTTGGCTGCTCAATAATACTATTGTCTTTGATTGGATGAGGAGTTTTCAAAATAAGAATACATTCATAATTTTCCACTTCCAAGGTTCTTGATTCATAAAAATTCTCTTGAAAAGACTCTTCTTTCTTGTAAGGGTGATCTTGCTCATCATTCTTCTCAAGATTCATTTCTTCCATCAATTCTTCGTGCTGCAAGTTCTCTTGTGATGTTCCATCATCTATCATAAAGCTGGAATCTTCTTGTGTATTTGGTGGAGGCTCCTCAATTTCATTTTCAAATTTGTTGTTCGAAATTTCTTCATATGGAGTATATAGGAGATTGAAATTTTCTTCTTTTTCCTCATTCAATATTATTGTTTCATTGACAATGTCTTGGAAATGTTCTTCTATGCAATGGCTATCTTCTTTGTTCTCAAAAAAAAATTCTTACACCAATTCTTCTTCATTTTGGTTGAATTATTCTTGCATATTTGGTGGAGACTCTTTAATTTTTTCCTCATATGGAGTATATGAGATGTTGATATCCTTTTCTTGGTCTTTGTAATTCTTGCCTTCATTCTCAGCAACAATATTTGATTTAGAAAAGTCTCGCAGTGTTTCATGATATTCTTCTTCTGAATCATTCATTTCATGTTTTTGTGTCCATGTGGGAGAGGGTGGGTGGGAAACAATATTTAAAACATCAACAAAAACATATGAATGCACCTTTGGGATGAAATTTTCTGCAAATGAATCTTCTAATGCATCCCAACTAGTAATGGAGTTAGGCATTAATGAACTATATCATTCAAGAGCATCCTCTCGTAGAGTTTGTAGGAACAATCTACATGCAACATTGTCTTCAGTGAGGTTGAAATCATAACATGTACCTTTAAAATTAATCAAGTGTTGCTCTGCATCTTCTGAAACATCACCAAAGAATGTAGAAAAAAAAATCAATAGGAATATTGGGCATTTGAAAGTCTATTTTAGGTAGATTTAAAGGGGTATTATGAAACCACCTCCTTCTTTGAGTATTTATCCCTTTTGTCGAGTCTTGCAAAGACATTGATGGACTTGATGAAGAATATAAAGAGGCATTATGACATGAATGAAACCATTCATTTTGAATTTTTTCAATGGAGTTTCCAATGAGTTCATTCTCCTGAAACTTTGGTGCTTCTCGTTTCTTTTTGAAATTACAAAAAATGTGAGCCATGCTTAAAATAAGAAACAATTTTTTTGAATCTTCTTCTCGAAAATTTGAGCCATGGAGATTTATGGTTCCTCAAATATATTGAAAATAAATCGTTCCCCAATATGGTCACCAAAAATGTTGACGCTTGAATCTGTTAGGACCAAAACGACAACCTCATGAGGACATTAGTCCCCCTTCATTTTTAGAGAGGTGGTTCTCCTCTTTGGCTAAAAGATATATCTTTCAATATCTTGGATTAGGGGGGAGTGCTAGGAAACAAATCCCAAATATTTAGTGTTTTTTATTTATATGAAAATGGTTCTTCAATAACCCAATATTATATTTATGTGCAACAAAAGTGTCTTAATCAGAAAAGATCGAAGGAGTGTTTCAACATCATAATTAAATTGTGATCAACATCACACACAATATTCTTAATAATATATAAATACATCCATATATTATTCATAGGAGAGAACGATTTGATCATCTCAAATAATTTTAAGAGAGTAATGCAATCAATATCAAAAGAGAATTTGATAGGTCAACCTCAAATACCTCATACTTAAAACTCAAAGTTACAAGATACAATCAAGATCAACTCTGAAGCAATTCTTTGTGAAGTTTTATTCATGAAAGATGTTCTTCATTACAAAATCTTTGACAGCCATATATGTGGTTGCAAATACTCCATGATCATATAAGAAAATATCTTAGAAGAATATAAGAAGAACACTCAACAACTCAACCGTGTTCCCAACTATGAGATTCAAGCATAAAACTATGAGAAGTGGTGTAAAAGAATATATATAAAAAATTGGAGAAGATGGAGATTTCTTTCTTTTGATCAAAATCTTGATTGTGTATCCATGGTTGTATCTTCTTCTTCCTCTGATATTTTTTTGTGCCCCTCTGACAATATTGATTAATGGACCTTTTGATGAAGCCCCTCTTTTCTTTTTAAGAAGAGATTTTCTAACTACTTGAGTAGTTAGGGTTTCTCCCTTCTAGAAATTCTCATACAAGTTTCTTATTGAAACATTTCCTTTAATTAATTCCTCATTAATGAATTCACATCATTAATACAAGCATATTGAAAGTGGGTCCCTCTCCTTTTTTTAATAAAAGTTTTAATTAAACTTTTATTTTTTGAAATTTAATTAATTTCCCTTTTAAAATAGGATGACTTTGTTTTAATTCCATGGGAATGATAATAAAATTTGTATCCATGGAAATCATTTATGTGATCTTCATCGTCTTAGCTTTCCAATGATGTAAAATTTGTCCAATTATGTTGCATGGATCTCAAGATACGATCTTCTGAACTTGAGTTGTCACGCATGCCCATTAAAAAATGCATCTGAATGATATTTTAATTTCTAAGAAAAATGTATCAACTTTCAGCACTTGAAACCTATACCACCATATTCTACGTCAAAATAAATTTCCAATGGTATAAAGTTTGTTGTGAATGGAGGTCAGGAGCTCAAGATATATCCTTTGTAAGATCATGCCTCAACCACCGTTGATCAAGTTTGATTGGTAAATGTTGACCCTTGATTTAATTTTGACCTCCTTTGTTGAATTTTGACTTTTCTTCATTATTCTTATTCTACATGTACGAGAATAAAAGAGTCTTAGTGGTATATAATGTTAAGTGTAACATACACTTGAAAATAAATAAAGAAGAGAGGAGACTATGGAGCTTGGAGGATTCGACCCTTGGAAAATTGTTGAATATAATAATAATTTTGCATGCCCAATCAACCACCAATATGCTCAGTCAGCAATGATGAGTCACCCAACCAAATATTGTCACATGTCATCACTTGGTAGGCTAACAATTTGTCAATAAGAATCTGTCATATGTCATTGTTCCTCATAGAACTTAAGATAGGAAAAATATTATTAAAATAATATGGTGGGTTTGCGGGTTTACGTGAATGCAGAGGTAGGTGAGGAAATCACTGGGGACCCACAGTAATACATAGTGAGGAACGAGTGTGAAAAATTCTGAGTGTAGGTGAAGTGGAGAGGAGAGGTAAATAGTTGTAAAATATTCTAAGTCTTGAGAATCGACCGTGGTAATACATAGTAAGGAATGAGTGTGAAAAAATTTAAGTACAGGTGAAGTGGAGAGGAGAGGTATATAGTTGTAAAATATTATAAGTCTTGAGAATTGGTCACGGTAATGCATAGTAAGGAATGAGTGTGAAAAATTCTAAGTGTAGGTGAAGTGGAGATGAGAGTTAAATAGTTGTAAAATATTCTAAGTCTCGAGAATCAGTCAGACGGACTTGCATATAACATATGAAATAAATATCACCAACCCTCACCAACCTACAAACCCGTGAACCCGCGGTAACTCATATATATTTGGCTAAGTGTTGGATAAGTTACATAGTAAAGGGTACTAAAAAGAGTTGTGTGCATTATGAAGGTGGTGGAAGTCAAAGTGCATTATGAGGATAGCAGAGATAAAACATACTCTTAAGAAATATCACCAACCCATCAACCCACGGCAAGCCATAGTAAATAAGACTAAGTTTGGAAAGAGTATAATGGATCATGTGAAATATGGAAAATACAAAAAATGAAAAGAAATATATGGGAAAAGAAAAAGGGGAAAGGAAATAAATGGAAAAATGGAATAATGAAAATGGAAAGGAAAATAAAAAGAAATGGGGAAATAAAGGAAAAGGGAAATGAATGTGAACTTGGAAAGGAATAAGGAAAAATGGTTAAGTGTGGAAAATGGTAAGGGGGATATGAAAGTAATGAGACAAATGAGAAAAATGAATAAGTATAAAATGAGAGAATGAATAGAGGTGAAGGGAAAGGAGAGGAGAGAACATGCCACTTAGAACATTTTTCATATTTCTTCTTGTAATACCTCCATTGGACTTCTAGACAGAAGTATGTGTATCTTGGTCATGGAGACTCTGATTTTGATTCCGTGAAATGCATGGAGAAATTGATACCGAGGGATATGCAATGAACACATAATAGTTCAAAAATATTCATCTTCCAATATCATTTTTTTATTATTATTCCAGGAGTGGGAATATATAGGTGACCAAATTTTCGTCAACATGTATGCAGATTACAATGCACATGTGAAACATGAAATTGAAAAAATGATGGATACTGGGTTGATATTTCCAATGAAGGAATTTGATTGGATCAATTTGATTTTGACATAAGGTAGGAAAATAGTTGGAATCCACATTTTCAAAGACATCCACAAACTTAATGAAGCTTTCATACATGACCCCTTTCTGACCCCATTTAATGATGATATATTGGAAAATATTGTAGGGAATGCAACTTATTCTTTTACACATGGATTTTTGGGTGATCATAAAATACAAATCTCCAAAGAGGATAATAAAAAGAAACATGTTTGCTACAAAGTGGGGGTCGTACGCCTACAATGTAATACTCTTTGGATTAAAGAATTTGCCAACAATTTTTCCATAGTGGTAGTTGTAGTGTTCAGAGAATACATTCACAAGTTCCTAGAGGTATACTTTCATAACTGGATTGTATACAGTTTGCTAAAGAATCATGTTTCAAAAATAAGGTTAATGCTAGATAAGCATCGACAACTATAGTTGATACTAAATATTAAGAAATGCATCTTTTATACCCCATTCAAAGTACTTATGGGACATATAATGCACAAGGAGGGATTATTTATTGATATCACAAGCATTTCAGTGATTGTCATTTTGTTAGCAACTAAGAATGTATCCACACCGCGGTCTAGATTGAGATACAAAGGGTACTACCATAGATTCATCAGGTGGTATGTAGAATTAATGGTACATATAGAAGAGCTTCTTTGGAAAGGAGTCGTATTTGTTGGCATATAATCTTGTGAGGCAGGGTTGAAGTAGAGGATGGTTATATATCCAATTCTATCATTTTCAGATTGGGAAAAAAAATTCCATGTACATGTGGATGCATTTGGCATTGCAATAGATAATGTTCTGACGTAGCCCAATGAAGGTACACTAGATCACTTGATTTATTTCACTAGTAGGAAGTTGTTGTGTGCTGAGCGTAATTACACCACCACGAAATGAGAAGGATTGGCCATGGTATATGCACTCCATAAGTTTAGGCATTTCCTCCTAGGCCACCCATTTAAGTTTTTCACCAATAACTCCTTGTTAAAATATATGGTAAACAAACCAATGTTGAAGGGTCCAATCTATTTATGGTTGTTTCTATTCTAGGAGTTTGATTTTCAGGTGGTTGTTAATCCAAGAAAACAAAATGTAGGGCCCGATCATCTCTCCTAGATAAAAAAATGGGGATAGAAGATGAAGTGTTTGATGCCAATCTCTTTCATGTGGAAGCATTACCTAAATTCTTTGTTGACATTACCAAATCCCTTATGTCTGAATCGACATTGAAAATATATGATTGATGACAATTTAGGCAACTAGTGGTACATGCAATGAATTATTAGTTGATTTCTAGGAATTTGTGTAAGTTGGATATGGATGTGTTTATACGTAAATGTGTGTTTGATCATGAATGGTAGGAAATATTGTGGGAGGTCCATGATGGTTAGAGTAGTGGACACTATGGAAA
>SNQJ01S0141541.1:14059-24854 GCA_010110895.2 Picea sitchensis | reverse complement strand
GTGAACAAAGACTTGGATAATTCTTTATCCAAATATTTACAGGAGTAAAAGAAGAAGATAGAAGGTATTTTACCAAAGATGGTAAACTGGAAAAAACACACAGTAAATGTTTCTTCACAGTGAAATGGTAAATTGGAAAAAAATTTCACATTAAATGTTTTTTACAGGGAAATGGTAAAAATAATTGTTTTTTACAATGAAATGGTGAATTGGGAAAAAAGACTTGGATTTAAAAACCACAGGCATGAATTAAATTATGGAAATTTCATTATACAAGATAGAAAAATATTTGGGAATTATTTTTATTTCAAATATATTATTCCCAAATATTTAATGAGAATATCGATAAATGAAATTATATTTGAAAGAGTATGAGTTACATTTCAAAGAGAACTTGGCAGAGGAAGGAGCTGGAGCATTAGAGGAATCTACAGGGATCATGAAACATTTTTTTTTCTGAAAACTATCATTTGTAATCATTGTAGAGGCTGAAACGTTTCATTTCAGTTATTGTAACCAGTTACACACTGAAGGAACTCGAATTGTATAAGTATTAGAGGTTATGAGAGTATTAATGGTGGGAAGAAGTGCAAGGGCACAATTCTGGTGGTTCTGGACTCTATTGTAATTTTTCTAGGACTGAATTGAATACATATGAAGAAGCATTTTGTATTTTTTATGAAAAGATTCTAATGGCTATGATATGAGTTTTGTCCTCCTTCATTGTTTATATTTCTTGTGTTCTTTAATTCATTTGCATTTTCTTCTGTTTAAATTGGAGAGTTAAAGGCCCATAATTCATCTTATGATTCTCTTGTCTTAAGCAATTTAAACTGTGTAATTGTCTTCTTAACTAATTCAGAATTCATTTTATTAATGCTATGATGCAGTTATTTGTTTTTCCCCTTTCCTCTTACACTGCAAATCTCAATTCACAACTCAGATTCATTGCCTCATTTAGCCTTTATCCTCTAGAGAGTTCTACCTGCTGATCATTGTTTTCATTCATTTTCATAAATTTTGAGTCCATATCCCTATGTATTCCTCCCCTTCATTACCAACAACTTCGTTAAAAAACCCCCAAAACAAACGAAATCTAGTTACCGATTTTTAAAGAAACATCTAGTGACATGAGAGAGCCCTCTATGAGTTGAGCATGCTAGTGCCTCAGCTCTAAAGCTGGTTGAAACAGTTACCTCTGTCATTTGTCTATTCAGCCAGACATAATTTACAGAGTGCTAACATAACTCATAAACCCATGTGCGACTAATACACCAAAGAGAACACCACCGTTTAGAATCGAAGTTCGGAGGAAGTTCGACATCAAGAAGTACATCTACCATAGGAGCAACAACTAGAGGATCCAATTCAGGCAATACTAGTCAAGTATCTACACCATACGACAGAGGTAGTAGTTCAGTATTTAGAATGGCAAGACACGATCCCACTATCAGATTACCAAAATTTTGAGGAGAAGCAACAAAAGATCCTGAGAAGAATTTGTTCATTTGTGTAAATATCTGGGAGGCAAAACAGATCACTGATGAAGATACCAAATTCACACAGCTAGCGATCATGCTAAGAGACCACGCACTAGACTGGTACATGAGTCTAGAAACAAATAGTGCCCTTGGGATGACGAGGACACTGGTAAACATTAAGAAGCTACTGATTAATGAGTTGCAGAAGGCGAGCTCAGAGGATCAGTACATGAACAAGGTGATCGAGATAAGACAGAAACTAGGAGAGTCTATATGGGAGATTGACCAAAGATTCAAGTGACTAAAGTGGAAGTTAAAATACTTTATGACCGAGATGCAACACCAGAACCTGTTTATCAACTCACTACTCCCACATATAAAATATCCCTTATGGCAACAGAATTTTAAGACGCAGGCAGAGGGTCTATATGCAGCCTTGCAACTGGAAGAGAACCAGTACCAGCAGACAGACCCAACTATTGAGGAATTGAAGGAGGATTTGAAGAATCTAACATTTCATTTGAACCAGAATAAGAACAAGGAAAAACGAGAAGTCGTTTGGTGCACCACATGAAAAATGGAAGGACACCACAAGAACGAATGCCCAACATTCGCATAGTATATGGCAACAGGTATACCAAACCTACTACCACAGGGAGGATTATGGTGTGAAATATGCAAAAAACTATGTCATGACCCTTATCACTTCACGATGATGCAAAAGTACTAGACATTTCCAAAGAATTCATACTGCACCTTTTGTAATTCAGTGGGCCACGATGAAAATGATTGCAGAACTATGGAGATGATGCGGGAAAGAACATCAGATGCATATAGAGTACAAGCCAAAATGATGATTGGGAAAGCAACGCCCCAGTTCAATCAATCCCCAGCCCCATACAACATTGCGCAACAACCCTACAATAATGTGCAGCCGCAGTACAACCTGGCACAACCCCAATACAATACCATGTAGTATACTCAGCCACCATAGTATAACGTGCCAAGAGGTGATTGCGCAGGCTACAGAGGAGAAGGATGAGCCAGAGGAGGTTTTAGACGCAGTAGAGGACCAGTCACATGTCACAATTGCCAACAACCAGGACATTATGCATGGGAATGCCCACTGCCGCCAACGACTTGTATGTATTATCACGCATCGGACCACGATATAGAGGAATGTCCAACACTACTAGTAAAGATTCAGGAAAAGAGGAACCAAAACAACCAAAATGTTCAGTGGATTTCAGTCGAAGCAAGGGACAACATACGAAACATCAACATAGTCACTCGTGGAGGAACGAAAATAGGAAATGATGTAGTTCGACAAGAACCAGCACATAACCAATGGATAAAGAAGAACACTGACCCCAAGAAGCAGTTCGACGCGCCTAAAGAAAATGATACTTTTAGGGAAGCCAGACAAGAATTTCAGAAGGAGGACACAACGTTGACTTCAACTGCACAACCAGTCAAGGAAGTCTCATAATATGATATGCCACCATCGCTGGATCATACCAATGGAATGCAACCCAAGGGACAAGTAAGTACAATCAAAGTTTTTTTGTAATCATGCGTAAAAGTATTAAGTGATCCTTCATATGTGAAAATATTGCGAAACATACTAGAGAAATGTAGCAGTGAGAGGAAAGAAAAGCTAGAACCAAAAATTGTCAATCACCTACACACCCGAAGAAGACAAGTAGGGAGTTTAGACTAAATTCTAACATTGGGGATTTCAATATGGGAGACATTATACTAGACCTAGGATCCGAAGTGAATGTGCTACCCAAGGAGACCTGACAATGCATGGGAGAGCCAACATTAGGATACTCAAATGTCCAATTAAAACTGGCAAACCAACATAGATTCCTACCAATAGGTAGACTAAAATAAGTAACAGTAGATCTTGATGGAGTGCACACTAAAGTAGACTTTGAAGTCATCGAAACACTGTACCCGAAACTACTCGGTCTAGATTGGGAGTTTGACAACCAAGCCATAATTAACTTGAAAAAAAGGAAAGTGACATTTGAATTTGGATATTACAGGGTCATAGCACCACTAGATCCATCAAAAGGGGAGAGGTTCATAGAACCCACTTGCATGGACTTAGAGGATATCGTCCAGTTGTACAGAAAAACTACGCGCGATGAGGATTACATAAACCCAACTGCAGACAGGGTACTCAGTTGGTGGAGCATTACTTCATGTGCAACAGAATCATACACTGGGTTAGAAAATTGGCAACAGAGACTACACGAAGTATCCACGAGAATATGTGCAAGAATAGACCATGCAGTACCGTGGATAGGCATAGAAATCAAAGAACCACCCAGTTTCTACAGACTAAATGATTTGGAAACATTCTTGACACAATATGAAGACAAAGTATTAGAGAACCAAAGGCTACTAGAAATGGATTTAGCACTCAAGGACACACTCGCAAGATGGTGGGGCGCACACAAGGAGACTATCACATACTGGTATCAATGTAAGCATATACTACACATACGATTCGGTGAAGAACAAGCATATAACAAACAATGGAAACATGAAGGGCTAGGGACACCAACGAAACACTTGGAGTAGTGAAAAACGTTGTGGAGAATGACACCACTAGAGGAATGGCCTCACAACTTCATTCACACTTTAGAGGGCATACCAACGAACTGGTATACAGACCAGGAATTTCGCAAAGGAACTACAACATGGATGACATTGAAACATAATTTTACTGTCACTTTCTCATTTGAGCATGAGAACCCCAACATAGATGCGGACCTAAAACAAATTAGAGGAATCATATTCATTGAAGAACCGGAAATAGAACTTATTACAGAAGAGAAACAACGGAATAAGCATACATTCAAGGAAATACTGTCATGTTACCATGTAAAGGAGGAAGCACCAAAAGAAGATGATCTGCACGACATTTATATTGAAGAAGTCGAAGGCGAAAGAGATGTGGAAGGACCACCCATAGAATCAGAAGTCATTTCCGCGCCAATCAAGATAAAGAAGGTTAACATCAGAACTGTCGAGCAACCCAAAATATCCAACATTGGAGATTACTGGGATGAGCAGACCTTAGAAAGCATCACATAATTGTTGCGCGAATATAGCGACCTTTTTCCCACAACATTTATAGAGATGAAGGGTATAGCCAGAGAGTTAGGAGAAATGAATATCCACTCAGATCCGATGCGATACCTATTAAACAACGACTTACAAAATGAACCCCATATATAAACAAAAAGTTAAGGATGAGATTGATAGGATGTTCGAAGCTGGCATCATTGAACGAGTTGAGGAATCAGAATGGATAAGCCTGATGGAAGTACAGGACAAGAAACAAGGAAGAGGGATTAGGATATGCGTCAACTTGAGGAAGTTTAATGATTCATGCCTACATGACCCATTCCCTACAACATTTACATATGAAGTATTAGAGAATGTGGGGGGACATGAAGCTTACTCATTCACTGATGGATTCTCAGGCTACCATCATATTAAGATAGCACAAAAGGATAAACACAAGACCATGTTTGTGATAGAATGGGGATCTTATCAGTACACAGTCATGCCATTTGGACTAAAGAATGCACCCGCCATATTCTCCAGAGTCGTCATCACAACATTTAAGGAATTCGTCCATCAGTTTCTCAATGTATACCAGGATGATTAGACAAATTATAGTCTATTGAAACACCATGTGAAAGTGTTATGACTAATGTTGGAGCGATGCAGACAGTTCTAGATATCACTGAATATCAAGAAATGAATATTTGGAACACCATTTGGGATATTATTGGGCCACATAGTATGCAAACAAGGCTTACTTGTGGATCCGACAAATATCACAGTCATTGTGAACTTACCAGCACCAAAAATAGTCCGCTAGTTAAGAGAAATGATAGAACACACCGGATGCTACAAGAAATTTATCAAAGGATATGCACAGATCACATCACCAATGGAAAAGTTGTTAAGGAATGATACAAAGTATCAATGGAACGACGAGTGCCAACATGGTCTGGACACTTTGAAGGAAAATATGGTTACTACACCAATATTAGTATTTCCATATTGGGAAAAGACATTCCATGTGAATGTAGATGCATCAACAATAGCATTTGGAGCTATCTTAGCACAACCAGGAGCAGGAGACTTGGATTACCTAATAGCGTTCGCAAGAAGAAAATTATCAGACTCAGAACATAATTATAACATGACAGAAAGAGAAGCCCTAGCTATGGTTTATGCACTGTAGAAGTTCATACATTACCTATTGGGAATTTTTTTTAAGATGTTTATAGATCACTCAGCCCTGAAATACCTAGTCAACAAGCCAGTGTTGGGGGGGGAGAATCTATCGATGGTTATTGTTACTTCAATAATTTGACTTCGAAGTAATAGTCAAACCAGGAAAACTGAATGCAGGACCTGACCACCTATCACGGGCCACAAATGGATAATAAGCTACGAATTTAGAAGACAACTTTATGGATGCACAGTTATTCTCAGTACATATTGCTGAAAAATACTTCACAAATATCATTCAGTACTTGACTATAGGTACTGCACCGCAAGAATATACCACTGTGCAGAAGAAGAATCTAGTAGTCCGTGTGATCGACTATCAACTGATTGCAGGACATTTATATAAAATGGGCACAGATAACATCTTGTGAAAGTACGTGTTAGAGCATGAACGAACAAGAATTTTAGCAGAATCTCACGAGGGAATGGCAGGAGGGAATTATGCAGGAAAAGCTACCACACATAAGGTATTCCGTGTAGGATTAAGGTGGCCAATGATCCACAGAGACTCAAAAGAGTACTGTCAGAGATGCGATGTCTATCAAAGGGTAGGAAAACCCAATAGAAGGAACAAGATGTCATTACGACTGCAAGTGACATTACAGACATTTGATAAATGGGCAATAGACTTTGTTGGACCATTTAACCCACCTGCCAAAAGAACAGGGTCAAGATACATCATCACCGTGAAGGAATACCTAACAAGATGGGAAGAAGCCGCACCAGTAAAATACTGCAGCACAAAGACAACTGCACACTTCCTATTTGAACAAGTAATCACATGATTTGGGTGCCCAAGAGTTTTGATGAGAAACCAAGGCACACACTTCATAAACAACACCATCTACGTGATGCTCGAAGAGTTTGAAGTTCATCATTAGAAGAGCACACCATATCATCCACAGGAAAACGACACAGTAGAAGCCTTCAACAAAATTCTCGAGAACGCACTAACAAATATTTGTAACGTCAACAGAGACGACTGGAACCTCAAGGTACCAGAATTATTATGGTTGTATAGGATGAAATGAAAAAGTTTGATAGTGCCATTAGAATTTTTAGTACCCATCTTACACGTAGTAGCTATCACACAAATGACAGAATGAGACACAATACAGGAAAGACTGAATCAACTATTGTCCATGGAGGAAGACCGAATCCTGGCAGGATTCCTTCAACAAGTGTAGAAGGCCAGAGACAAATCTTGGCATGATCGACACATCAAGAAGAAGACATTCAAGGAAGGGGATCTAGTATTTCTCTATGACAACAAATCATTTCAGCGCCTAGGAAAGCTGAGAATGCATTGGTTAGGACCATACGAGGTAAAATCTGTAACAAATGGAGGATCTGTATAGTTAAGAGATTTAGTAGGCGCATACCTCAGAAGAATGATCAATGGGAGATGACTGAATCTATAAAAGGACAGTTAACCACCCACCACACAGTAAAAAAAAAAGACGAAAAAAAAACTGAAAAGCGCGAAGCACGCCGGACATAGAAAATCCACATGATAGTTGAAACACGAATGAAACAAAGTCAAGGACAACAGTTACATACCAAATAAAAACAAGCAGGAAGCACTGGAAAAATATTGTGAGTAGGCCAAATCCAAAACTTAGGAGGAGAAAGAACGTAGGAACGAACTGGAATGAAGAGTGGGAGAAATGTTTGGGAAACTTCCAAGCACTGTGCAAGGAAACAAACTCCCAGCCACAAAAAAGATCGACCAGATTGCACAAGCAATTGGCGAATATCAAAAGGATATTGAGGGTCTTCGAGAACAACTCACGCCAAAAAATACATCGATAGTAAAGGAGCAAAGGAAGAAGGAAGCAACGATGCAACTGCAGGAGATAGAGAAGCAGGTTAGCACAACAACGAAATTGTTCGATAAAGAAACGCAACTTTGGACAAGGTTGGAGGAGGATCCGCAGGTCCAACGCTAGGAAAAGGAGGAGGAGAGGATCAATGCAATGATCCAAGAAATCAAACAACGGTATAAGACCATATCAATCCTATAATGAGTCAAAGGGACGCATGAGATAAATAATATGCAGGAAAAACTTATCACTACGCAAACACAGAAACAAGAGCATCAGGCTCATATAGAACCACTACAGGAATGGGTAGAATAAGTATTCGCGCAGGTAGAAGGAGCTCGAACATAGATAGCACAGACACAGGCAGAAGGAGCTTGAACAGAGATAGCACAGACACAGGCAGAATGTGCAGGATTATTGAGCGACAAAGTGGCAGTTTAGGTAGTGGATACCATTAAGGAGAAGACCATGCAAGCACTAACAAAAGCAGTAGAGTTGAAGGAAAAGTTCCAGACGATCACCGAGGAGATCGAGTGATCTAGATTATTTTTGGCATGAAATGAGATCGGAGATATAATAAAGAAATGCACAAAGATATTGCAGATATTCAATAATACAACAAAAATATATCAGAGATGCAACCATAAACACAGATATAATGGTGGCAGCTTATCTCTGAGAAGAGATGTGATGGCTACTCGCATTCACTAGAAGATGATTACAATGAGGCTCTCAAGGAATTTTTACAATAAACAGGAATTCCAAAAACCCTAGACATCCAAAAACCAAACCCTAGGAGATGAAGCGCCAAAAGTCATGTGGGCCCCGTTTGGGTAAATTAGTACATCAACTTCCTGGGGTCGTAACTTTTGCATATGATCTCTATTTTAGGCATATGATAGCTCGTTGGAAAGGTATATTTGAGGAGATTCATTTTGGGGGCTCAATCATTCCTTTGGATATTATTGACAACCTCGATCTCGAAAAACCTTCATTTAGGCCCTCAAAATGGCCTCGGAAGTTAAAACCTGCTAAAAATAGAAAATTGCCAAAATTGCCAAAAAATTGTTTTGAGCCAGTCGAAAAAGGTGGGTGGCCACAAATATCCACCTAGATCAATCCTCCCTCTTTAGGAATCAATCTTCTCCATTGCATTGAGTTCCTAGGGTAGAGGGAAAAACATTTGATGGATCTGCATCTTGGTGAGCTGGTTGTATTGCTGGTGACGTCGCACTGCTTAGTTTGTGGAAGTCTGTCACGAACCTGTTGAGGTTGAGGATATTCAACAAGTTGAGATACATGAGAGGACAGTGTGCAAAAGGAATCTTTGTGATTTGCTACAACCTTGTCAATCTGCTTCTGTTGGATAGAAGGTGCTTGGGGCAAGGCTGTAGTGGTTACAGTGTCCTTTTGAACAGATTGTGAAGAAGCTAAATTTTGCAGTATGAGATACTACCTTGTGACACTTTTTAGGTGGAACAATAGTCGAAACTACCTCTCGTATTATGTAGAGATGACCCCCCAAAGTAACAATGACACTACGGGGTCGAGACTCATAAACAACATAGCGTCTCCACATATATGGTGGGCCCAAGAGCACATCACATAAATCCAGTGGGGCAACATCACATAATACCTCATCCTTGAAGGGTTGGATGGCATATGATAATCGACACTATTGGCTGACACATAGATCTCGTCCTTGGCGAAGCCACCTGGTGTTGTATGGATGCGGGTGTGGTGTTGTCGACAATCCCAACTGTTTGATGACCTCTATTGAGATAAGGTTCTTCTGGCTTCCGCTATCAACAATAAAATGTAGCGGGGTCCCCTTCACTCACATCTGTGAATGAAAAATGTGCTCCCTCTCTTCAGGATCTGTTGGTTCTTTTGGTTGAATTGTTGCGGTAGTGACAATAGTAGTGGTTTCCACGTTAATGATATGTCCTTTAATATTATTTTCAGAATCAGATTCAGAATCAGGGTTCGACTCTTTGTCTTTGATCTCGGCCACTAATGACTGTTTTGAGTGACATTCATCGGTGTTGTGCTAGGGGCTTTTGTGGAACTTGCACCATTTTCCGGTGTCCTTCTTTGTCTTTCCGTGACCCTTCTTTTCCTGTGTCTTGGACTGGTTTTCAGTAAACTGTTTGTTAGGGATGTATTTGTCGTACTTTGGTTGTTGCGGATTTGTAGACCTGAACTCCTATTTGTTCTGGTGCTTAAATTTATACTCAATTTTAACATCATATCGATAAGCAACACCGAGTGATGAGATGTCCAGAAAATCCATTTCAGTCTGGATGTATTTGTGTAGAGCCCCACAATATTTCAAAACCAAATGTCGCTCAGAGTTTTGATACGTAGCTTGGTGCACAAGGTATGGAAGGTATTGGTGAACTCTGGAACTTCTTGGCCCCTCTCTTGCCGCAGTGTGGTCCATCTCATGTACTGGTCCTCATATTTGCCAACAGGGTAATACTGTTCATTTACCGCATCCACAAAACAATCCCAAGTGGGACCGACCCCATATATTCCAGAATCCTCTATGGCACTTTTCTCCCAGTAAGTTTCCCACCAATGTTTGACATGAGGGAGAGATTTAAGGAGTGCGAAGGTGATCTTTTATTTGTCGAAAAAATTGTGAACAAAGAAATAACCTTCTAGCAGAGTTAACCATTTTTCTAGGGCTTTTGCATCTATCTGTCCTTCAAATACAGGAATATCAAGGTTAACTTGTACTTTGAAAGGAGAGGTGCCTCCAAAGTGGCCGCTTGATGAAGATGCACCTGATGCTATCGGTAGGCGTTGAAGGATGTGGACAAAATTACCCATAATTTCTTCTCTCTGTCGCGTGAGAGCTTGCTCAAGCAACAGATTGATAGGATCATCTGCTCCGTCGTTTTTCTTTTCTTCTTCCATTGAGGGTTTCTTGGGTGTGCGAGAGAGATTGTCTTCAAGAGAGACAAGATCGAGACCCAACTTTCTATACTCAGACCTCGTTGAGGACATGGACTGAAAAAATGATCAAGAGCAACCTGCTCTGATACCACTAATCTAGATTATTTTCGGCATGAAATGAGATCAGAGATATAATAAAGAAATGCACATTGATATCGAAAATATTCAATAATACAAAAAAAATATATCAGAGATGCAACCATAAAC
>SNQJ01S0141539.1:39077-56790 GCA_010110895.2 Picea sitchensis | reverse complement strand
GGAGGTCAAAGTAAGTTTCCTCCAAAGGGATTCTGAAACACCCCACCCTTTTCTTGACGAAACTATCCACTCCCATTTAATTTCAATGAGGTTGGTTCACACCCCCAATCTCTCAAACAACCACATCTAAAAATTTTCTAAAAAATCACTAAGTCTTCCTCCACAGGATGTGCCAAAAGAAATTTTTTTAGTCTAGGTAGGATTTCGGGGATAGGCATCCAAATAGCTCCCCGTTATCTGGTTCTCACATTGTCAAAACAATAGAAGTTGTCAAATAGGGAACTAAAAATCCTCCAAGTCAAGTGTTCCTAACACCATAAGGTAGAGAGATACCCATGAAGGGTTGAAGGATGAGGTTCAGTTGTTCTATGCATCCCCCCTTGAGGCACCCACCTCTTGGACGGGATCCAGCACCATTTCTTAGGCTGAAAATCTAAATGTCGCACTTTGACCGAGGTACCTAGTGACCAAATTTTAGGACATCTACCCAGGTGGAAATTGTGGGCTTCAATTGCACCTTGATCAGATTTTGTGTGGTTATTGGGAAATATCGCCAGCTCTTTCAGGATATGCCCCCTTTACCCCTCATTATAACTGATTATTTCATCCTTCACTAGTTTCTCTTCCAGTGAATTCAGACCCCACTGTTGTGTACTATTGGAAGGTCCAGTGTTATTTGAGAGGAAGGACGTTACGTCTTTTAGGACATGAGCATTTGGTTTATTTGATTCCCCATGTGGACAAAACCCACTTATCCACATATATGCTTCTTTTTCAAAAACACTTTATGTATGATGCACTTCTGATTACATTTTTTATTTAGATATATATCGTGTAAAGTTCAAAATTTACAGCAAAGGCTCTTGTTTATTTATTTTCTCTCACCACCATTTGCACACATCCACTCAGTTAGCTGGACATCATAGAGGACCCACAGAACCCCCACCGTTCTAGACCCTTGCTAAATCTCCCTCCTATTCTAGGGGGGTTCCTAGTCTTGCCAACTCATCGACACCACCTTCACACACTCCAGTGAGTGCCACTATCTTAGGATCATCTTTGCTTGGTTCCATCTTACTTGGGTCCAATTCCCAAGGTCCACTGTCCACTCACTCTCCTTTACATGGAAGCAGGGGGACAACTTCCTCTCAAGGGGGAAGTAACAACCCACCTAGCCCCCCTCAAGGTTCAAGTTCACATAACACTCACATCATGGCTGGAACTAATCCTCTACCCCCACTACAGATGCCATATTTGGCCTCTCTTAACATACCAAACCTAAGCAAACTCACAAATGATCCTATATTGCATGACCCCACATGGCCTACAATGCCTACCAAACTACCTTCAGACATCCCCAAGTTTGAAGGAAAGGCAGGAGATGACCCTGCCAACCATGTCATGACTTTCCACTTATGGTTATCTTCCAACAGCATTATGGATGATTCCATCTGACTATGATTATTTCAACACACACTCACTGGCCCATTAGCCAAATGGTATGTAGACAAAAAATCAGGGTCCCATGCGACTTTCAAGTCCTTGGCCAAAGAATTTTTTACCTTCTTCCAATTACCAATCTTCCATGACAATGGTCTTAAACTACTCTCTAATTTTAAGCAAACCTCAGCCACACATATCGTTGATCACATTCACGAGTTGCATAGATGATGTAGTTTGTGCAAAGCCAAAACCACCAAACAACAGTTTCTTGACTGGTTTCTCAGATCACTTGTCTCTCTACTTGGTAAAGATCTAGCTTCCACCTTCCCTCAATCAGAAGAAGAAGCCATCAGTAAGGCTCAACAATACGACATCATCTATTCACAATCAGGGTACTTATACACAGTACTTCCTGATCTCCCAAAACCCGTGCCATTCGATCAAGACAAACCTGGGATGTCTCACTCAGCAGACGGATTGATCAGTAATACCATGCACCATAGTCCACAACCCCAACAACCACCAATGTATGGCACACCTCAATATCCCCCAGCATATGCGGGAACCTCTTATTACCCCCCACCCCCTTATCAACAACCATACCATGTTCCTATTCCTCCACCCATCAGTGGGCCAATGTCGACACCCCCAATACACCCACCTATTCAAACAAGTTCTGGTACTCCCTCTCCCTCAGCTTATACTCTAAGTACTAGTGAAAGCGCCATGCCTTCCTATGTACCTTACGGATCACAACTCCCACATAATCCATACTTTCAATTCCCTGGTACTCCACAACCCATGGCTCCCCCACACCCTCACGCTGGGGTAAATTTTGTTCAACCCTCTCCCCTTCAGCAATATCAAAATTTTGAACAGCTGAATATGGAAAATCTGACCCATCAGTCAAATAATGCCAAAAAGAAAGGAAAAAATAGGAACAATAGCAACCCAGGTCAATGCGGGAATCACCCCCAACATAACCAACCTACTGGGGGCAACCAGAATCAAGGGAATCAGAACCCCCAAGGGGGAAATAACAACAGGTGTCAAGGGAGAAATAACAACACTATTAAAACCACCTTCCCTTGTGCCCTTTGCAGTGATTTCAATCATTATACTCATCATTTCCCCCAAATCGCTGATTTTAAATGCTAAAAGACTCAGGCAGTCTACCACATCCTCCAGCATCGCCTTCCCCTCAGCAGGCCCAACAACAATACATGCAACAACCCCCCCCCAGTCGTGCTGCAAAACCCCATTCCACACCAAGGTGTGATGAACACCCAACAAGATATGCAACCTACCCCACCAGAGTTGGGACAGTACCTCAATCCAAACAATCCCGCAGATCGTACTATCCTACTCGCCAGTGAGGCAGAAATCCTTCTGCAAACACGTAGTCATCAGTACCATGCACCCACTGAGTCCCCTCCCATTCCCCCAGAAACAATCCCAACACCAATGGGACCCCCGTTGGTGATTCCTCACCCTAACCCCGAAACACCTCTTCGCATCCCTCGCATCCCATTGCGCAGGAATGTCCACAACCCACAGGCTATAGTGGCTTACAATTACAGTTTGGTGGATGACTTAGCACAATCCCCGGCTGCCATGTCAGTCTTAGAAGTCCTTTAAACTTGTCCCACTTAGTGGAAATCATTACTTTCTGCCTTGGGGGCAGTTGACCTCGCGGATACTCGAATCATCACATTTGATCTCGACAGCGGAGAACCTCGACTCCCCGCTCTAATCGCTTTTCAAATCCCAGTAAAAATTTGGAACATTACATTTCATCGGTGCATCATCGATGAGGGAGAATCCACATGCATCATGTCCAAGTCTGTATGGCAGAAACTTGGTTCCCCCGAACTCATCCCATCTTCCATTACCTTAAGAGCTTATGACGGATGACCATCATCTCCTAAAGGGTTCTTCCAAAATGTCCCTGTAGAACTCGGGGGCAAGACTATTCTTATCAAAATTGAATTTATCGATGCCCCACTCGATTACAATATCTTGTTCAGTCATAGCTACATGTACGCTATGAAGGTAGCTGCCTCTTCCATCTTTCAAACCATGATGTTCCCCCACAACGGGACGATCATCACAATTGACCAGGTTTCACATTACGAGCCTAACCCTTCTGCCAACATCGATAACATTCTCCCTCTCATCCACACGAGTCATGACCCATAACCACTCATCAAAATGGGTCCCGATATTTTCAAAGACCTATTATTGTTAGGAACTTACCATGGTGCACCACCGCTCCTTCATCCTTCCAATCAAGTATGCGTCGTATCATCCAACGGAACTGACATAGAGGATACCCTTCCTCCTAGGGAGGCTTCTATCATATCTGATATCCCACTAGTCACAGAGCTCCCCCTCATGAGCCTCCTGCGAACTCATCAACTCCACCAGTTCACGATTTCACCTCTCCCCAAGGCCATATCCTAGTTTGGGAAACAGTTCCCCAAGACATCACTCAAATCCCCTTCTTCTACCCTCCACCGGGCGTACAAGCTTTCCAAGTAGCCGCAACGCTTACCCTCCCTAATATGGTGTTGGAAATTCCATTTTGGTATTTACATCCACCAGAGATGGTCCCTCAACCATCCCTTCCCCCCCAAACGGAAGGAATCCCAATGACGATTCCCATACTCACTCCCACCATACCCTCTACACCCCCACTCACTAACCTCCCTACCACAGCTGGGGACAAGCGAAAGAAGAAGGAGCCCACAACTCCACTTCCCCCATGCATCCAACCTCATTGCATGCTATGTGAGAAATATGGACACCCAACCAACAAATGCCCATCTTTACGCGAGTTATGTAACCTCATTCAAGTCAGTCAAACACCATCACCGCTTGACACTGTAACAAGTACCGCCGCTATCTCCCTGAACACAAGTAGCAAAGGACTGTGAACCAAATTCATTTGCACCATATGTTTAGAATATGGCCATTATACACACCATTGCCCAGTGCTACCTCAGTTCCGACAGACCTTAGTCATAGTATGCCAAAGCTTCCAACAGGAACATCATCCAGTTACATCATCCCCACCAAACATCACTGACATCCATTATGTCACGACTTCAGTCAACGAATGCATGAGATGCCCTTGCTCTCTATGTGAATCCTTAGATCATTTTACATATCAATGTCCTATGATCATTGAATACAAGAAACGCCAAATGACCCTGATTCAAACCCCTGCGCCCCCTACAGAATCGATGGTTGACCTTACCTCACCACTTGAGATTCTTCATATAATTTCTCCTGAACCAAAGGCACTCCCTATACCTCTGTGGTTCTTGGATGACTTATCCGAGGATTTACCCCCAAATCCCCCCAATTCTCCCATTCATTTCCCTACGGAAATTTTACATCCAACTACCACTGGTACTCCTCAGTACCTCGATATTTGGTTTATGTCAAGCGAACCATCACAATCTCATTGCTTCATTCCCCCTGCTTCATCATCCCCAAAAGACAACCACACGGTGACAGTCACCGATATCACTCTTTTAGACCCCTTGTATTCTCGCCAATTTCACTGTGACGAGGACATACTCGAAGAGTTAAATACCCCCGACTACCCATGGGATGCGCTACACCACAGAGCGTTCTTTTTTCCATAGGAAGCCTCCACGCCTCCTAACCAACACCCCATATACACAGTCGAAACCAAGGATTTTATCCCATCAAGGCATATCGACTAGTTCAACAACCCCATTCCTGCCCCTAATGCTTTTGAAGAAGGCAACATGGCCAACGTTTCCCCGACCATTAAAATCAATATTTCCATAAAAAATGGAGTCGTTGAGGAAATCACCATTGGCGCCGCATGCACTCCTCAAGAAATCACCGCCTATAAAGCCCTCTTCCAAGAATATCGAGATATTTTTGCCTGGTCATACACAGAGATGCCTGGCCTTGATCCCTCTATTGTTAAACATCACATCGACACCTGGCCTGACATTACACTAGTTCGTCAAAAACAACGACCGCTACACCCATCCAAAGCAGCAACCATTAAAGTTGAGATCGACAAATTACACTTGGCTAGGTTCATCTACCCCATCGACTATACCTCATGGGTTTCCAACCCTGTACCCGTTAACAAAAAACAAAGCATTATCCGCGTCTGCACGGAATTTTGTGATCTCAATCACGCATGTCCCAAAGACAACTTTCCAATGCCTTTCATTGATCAAATTATCGACAACTGCGTAGGCCACGAGGTTGTCTCCTTCATGGACGGTTTCTTTGGTTATAATCAAATCTAAATCCACCCAGCCGATCAATACAAAACCGCAGTCACCACCCCGTGGGGTACTTTTTCATATCGTATCATGCCTTTTGGCCTAAAGAATGCTGGTGCAACTTTACAATGGGCTATGACATACATTTTTCATGATCTGGCTCATATCATCCTCGCATACTTGGACGATCTCACAGCTCGATCCAAAAAACACATCCAACATCTTCATGACCTACGGATCATCCTCCAACAGTGTCGTCAGTACAACATCTGCTTGAACCCCCTCAAGTGCGTGTTCTACATCACTATGGGGCACCTCCTTGGATTCATCATTTCCCAAAGAGGTATTACCATGGACCCCCTTAAAGTCCAAGCCATCACAGAAATTCCACCCCCGGGAATTTACAACAACTAGAGAGCCTACAAGGAAAAGCTAACTTTCTACGACGATTTGTCCCAGACTATGCCACTCAAGCACACGGTTTCCTTCACTTACTACGCCATGACATCCCATTTCACTGGGATGAACATGCCCAAAAAGAATTTGACGATCTTAAAATGGTGCTCTCCAATGCCCCTTTAATTAGTGCACCCGACTACAATCGCGACTATATAATCTACATATCAGCATCAGCTGTCTCAGTAGCAAGAGTTCTCGTTCAAATCGGCGATGAAGATCATGAGCATGTCATTTACTACGTTAGTAAAAACATCTCAAGGCCACCCTTGAAGTATAAGCACAAAGAGAAACTAGCCCTTCCAATTGTCCTCGCAGTCCAGAAACTGCATCATTACATTCTGCTTCGCACGAATAAAGTCATAGCAGATTCCAACCCTATGCAATACTTTCTCAGTCGTCGACAAATTAATGGAAAATTTTCCCGATGGATCGTTATCCTTCAAAAGTACGATCTTGAATTTTCAACACCCAAAAGCACGAAAGCTCTTTTCCTCGCCGAACTTGTCATGGCCTTCCCCTTTGATACTACCAGGGACCCCGTCAATACCGACTTCCCCGATGAACATATCTTTTATATCACTTCGGATGATCCTTGGTATGGCAACCTCCTGGTCTACCTCCGAACCTGAAAGTTCAGTAACCACCTCTCATGGGATGATCGTCGTCGTATTCGCCACCAAGCCCCTCGCTATCTCCTCATCAGAGATATCTTATATTGGTGAGGGGTCGACACCATACTTCTTCAATGCTTGACTATTGACGAGGCCGATAGAGTCTTGAACGACTGCCATAGAAGCGCATGCAGGGGCCATCTTTCAGGCATGTCTACTACTCAGAAAATCATCCGAGCGGGTTATTTTTGGCCTACATTGTTTCACGATTGCATTCATGTCGTGAAGCGATGCGATAAATGTCATCTTTACGCCAACAAAGCGCAAGCACCATCTGCTCTTCTCCACCTAGTCATTACTGCAGGCCCCTTTTGTAAATGGGGCATCGACTTCATGACTTTTAATCCCCCATCTAGCAATGGCCACAAATACATTGTTGTCGCAGTCGATTACTTCACAAAATGGGTTGAATCCATGGCCACCTTCAACAACACCGCTGACACTGCAGTGCGTTTTTTCTTTAATCACATCATATACTGCTTTGGAGTACCACTCCAACTAGTTTTCGATCACGAGAAACATTTCGAGCATGAGATTTTTGTCGAACTCTCATCTCGATTGGGATTCTCCCATGAGTTTGCCTCACCATATTACCCTCAGTCTAATGGATAGGTAGAAGCAGTTAACAAGGTCCTCAAGACCATGGTGTAGTGCACGGTTAACAAACATAAGACAAAATGGCATCATATGTTATTTTCCGTGCTATGGGCTTACCATACGGCCGTGAAAACGACCACTGGTTTCACACCATTTCATTTAGTCCATGGAGTTGAGGCCACTCTTCCCATTGAGTGTGAAATTCCCACCTTACGCACCGCAATTCAGCTATTACCCGACACTGCTCCAATGGAGCAGTGTTTGCTGAACTTAGAGTCCTTGGATGAAGATCATCGATATTCATTACAAAACAATGACGCAGCCAAAAAATGGTCAAAGGCCACCTTTGATCGCCATTTCAACCTTCGCTCATTTCATGAAGGTGACCTCGTCCTTGCCTATGATATCGCTCACAATACCCTCGGTCATGGAAAATTTGAGTCACTATGGCATGGCCCCTACATTATCCAACATTGCCTCACCAAAGGCGCATACATCCTGGCCTCTCCCGAAGGCCTCTCTCTCAAAGAACCCATCAACGGGTTATATTTAAAGAAATTTTATGCCTAAGCGTAGCCATTCTACATTAGGTTATTTCTTTTATAGTGTTTTTAATCTTTTTTCCATCCCACATGTCTAAACTATCATTTGTGTTATTGACAGATGCTACCTCCATCGGCCTACCACATCAGTCACGCCGACGGCGCCAACCGTTGGACATAAAATATCGCTTCAACAGCTTGGGCCTCTATTCCCCCTCACATGCACTGCTCCACTCTAGTGGCATATGTTTGGGTTCAACAACCAACAACCAAGCCGAGTACACTGTCATCATTGGCCTCCTCGCCGATGCCCATCATCATCGTATTCGTCACCTTAGCATCTTTCTTGACTCTCAACTAGTTGTCCTCCAGCTCAACAATGTGTACCATATCCGCGATCCTTGCCTCTTTCACAAATACCTGCAAGTTAGAATTTTATCTCGACATTTTGATTTCATTACATTTACACATATTCTAAGAAAATTGAATCAAATTATAGATAACTTAGCTAACATTGTGTTAGATTGGCATATATCACATCAAGATATCTCTACACACACATAAACCATCAAGAGCCTGTCATAGCATATATAGATTAGACATCATCAACACATCAAAAAACACATGTAAACATCACAAAGACCCCAAAATGTATACTCATATATATATATAAATCAGTCAAACATTGCCATCAAAATGTTTACATACAAATACATCATATACAAAATCCGCAGGCCAGTAAATCACCTCGGTACAAAACTGGTGCCACTACACCAAAATGGGCTCACCAGCCTATATACAAAAATACAAAAATACATAGAGCGAGACTCAAGGTGCCTCTAGAGAACCACCTCCTGCCCCTCCCTCAGGCGGTGGTGCCCCACCCACTACTAGTCCCTCCGGACTAGGAGGTAACCGTCTGGTCATCGCAGCACCTGATACTGCTGCTCGCTGCACCACGACCCACCATGTTAGTGGAACTCCCACACACTGCTCCAGTATGCCCTCATCCTGGATGCGCGACCACATGCCCTCAGGCACACCCTATAGCACCATCTCCAAGCGGCGACAAATATCCTCAAAATCTCCCCCAGCCTCCGCCGGAGGAGCATGCGATGACCCGACACCAAGGTCATCAAAACGACGTCTCCTAGTTGCTCTCTCATCACCAGCTGGTCTCGCCTCAATGTCCTCACGCCGACATCTCTCTCTTGCCTGCGGCCCTCCCAGCGGCGGTCTCCCCAGCTCCTGTCGAGACGGCGCTCTCATCAACTCAACCTCACACCCGCGAGGTCCCACATCTGCACATACAAACAACCAAAAGATAGTATCAGCATCTATACAAAATACATATGTCATGCTATCTCTACAAACAACATCTCAAAATCACAAACATACCTCGGTGATCAAACACCTCCCCTGGAGATAACACCATATCTGGATCACCCTGGAAGTCAACACAACAGTATGGATATTGTAGTATGATCTATGGCATCTGCTGCCACACATGTGCCACCTCAGCCGTGAAAAAATGGTCGCCCTCACCACCACTGTGGCGAACCAAAATCCTCAACCACCGCTTCAGTCATGGCTCTCGCGCACCAGGTGCACCCAATAAAACTCTAGGGTGCAACATAGACACCCTCTCCAAAAACCAGGCCACCACGATGGACCCAAAGGCAAAGTCCCCTGAATCTGCAGCCCGACATCTGTCCAACTACCCTACCATCCTGGCATACAGCATCCAACCCCAGGCAAAATTCTCTCTGACCAGTGCCCTCCCCATAACCCTCAGCTGACCACCACTGATCCACTGAGTCGCAAAAGACCCATATACCCTCACAATCATCGCTACTACACAATGATGAGCTAACGAATCCATCGCCTCGATACTCACTACGGAGCCTGACATGAAGTTCTCGCTTGAGCAATACCTCTGGCCCAAGGTAGCTAACTGCACGTCCGCAGGTAACACAGGCTCCGTTGGTAGGGGCGTTCCCTGAAAAGGGAGCCCAGTCAGAAAGTATATATCCTCCACCACAATGAAGGCAATCTTCTCTCCCCACACCATAAAGAAATGTAGATCCGAACTCCACATCCAGATCAGAAACTGCAGAAGATACTCATGCGCCCATATCAACGAGCACTCGAAGAACTTCAACATCCCACAGGCTGCCAAAGTAGCATGAACCCTCGGCTCCTCAATAGCCACGACATCCCTCAGTTGTGACCAGTCCCACTCTCTCCAATGGACTGGCATCGTGTAAATGATCACCTGCAACCACATAATACAGTCTTAGGTCAGCCATATTGACCATACAACACATTAAAATATCCAAAAAAGATCAGTTTTACACCCTTCAGCCTTGCCCCAAAGGCGCGGTTGTTTAACCCATAGAGGCGCACATATGCACGCCTATTCACCCCACAGGCACGCACTCATGCGTGCCTGCCCATCCCATAGGCACACATGCATGCGTGTCTATCCACCCTATAGGGGCGCCCACATGCACCCCTGTCACGAACACAGGCGCGCATCACAACGCGCCTGTCCACTACATAGCCGCGCACCCATGCATAGATGTGTAGCAAACAAGTGCGCATACTATGTGCACCTTTGTCCCCCCTACGGGTGCACCCATGCATGGTTATCCGAATAACAAGCACGCACCCGTGCACACATATTTCTGGATCACCCGTGCACTAGGGGGCCCACGCACATAAAATCCCCTGTACGGCCCTCCGTACAGGCCTTGCCCACAAATTGAAAACCTACTTCTATGCAGGACAATAAGACTACTAACCTAAAGCTCGTTGGTCCTGAATCGGCTACCTCGTTCTCCTGGAATCTCCAAATCTCCTCTGAATACCTCTCGTCTGGTCACTCTGGAAGCAAGTACAAATGAGGTGGCAATGTGGGCCCTACAGTTATATATAGGCCTTTCCACCAAACTTCCAAACACCATTTCGGGAGCTTCGGGTGTTCGTTTTTCGATCCATCTTCAGCCACGGGATCAGCATCCCATCATCTACATCAAGATAGTCCCCAGGCCATTTTTTATCCTTAGCCCCTGGGGCGCCATTTTTTCATACCCCGTCCAGGTATGCATGCTCATGTTCAAAATTATCAAATAAATGCTTGTATGTTCAATTCTTTTCAGATATTGTTCACGTCGGGTATTTGGTTTTCATGTGTGCAGGTACTTGGTCATCATACATCAACGCAACCCCTTCAGGTATATAATCAACACTGGCATGTAATCATTCCCTCTGAATCTCAATTGCATCTCCAGTCACACACTCTGAAATTTGCCTTTAGGATCCCCATCTCCAGCTCTACTGTACCGACACCTCCATTGCATGTTCGGTATTGTTACCCAGTACCACTCTCCCCCACATGAGTTGTCCCATTCATAGCACCCCTTGGCACTTTGACACTCATGTTTTTTTTCAACCCTTTAGGGATGGGAGTCCCAATAGTCTTAGATCATGTCGTGAATCAGCCACATACTCCTTCTCCTCATTCTGCTAGCTTTCCCAATGGACTCCCAAATTATCTCTTCAAGGTTCTATTTTGACTGCACCTTCGCAGTATCATGAACCCTCTATTTCATCCATAATCAGTTTTCCCATCCACAAATTTTCCTCCATTTCATCTACCTCATATAGAAACCCACCCATGGGGCCCACAACCTCCACCAGTTCTCCAAGCAAATTGTGCCCTCACCGGCACAACCATATTACATTGGGGCACCCATTTCTATATTTGTACACTCATCCCAAATTATTCTTTATAAATTGTAAAAAGCCTTTGTTTCCAGCATTTACATATCTTTTTTTCATCACCTTTGGCGACCTTCTTACCTTTTCGGCAAACGCAACCCATGTCGCCCTTGGTTGGGGCACTCCTTATCATCTACTCCTATTGACATCGTCCATACACTCCAATTATCCCACAAGCCACTTACCTCTTCCCTCTGAGTTTGTTCACTTTGTCCCGCCTCTGGCACAACTTATCCCACATCTTGTTGTCCCCCTGACACTCAACCTAGTTGCATGGTTGTAGCCACTTATATTTCACATATACCCCCAACCAAGGGCAGTCTTGAGTCTTCATACATCTTGTCTTCGTCCATGTACCTCCTCTAGTTCCTAACCTCACCTAGTAGATTTCACGAAGCCCTTTGCTTCTTAGAGTCGCGTCCCCCTTTTTGTCGACATCAACACAGTTTCTAGAAGGGTGACAGTATCTTGACTCTCATTACCTTTCCAATGAGAGGTCTTGGATGACACAGGGAGAACCACAATTTATCCCTGCTATCATTGACCCCCGTAACATTCAACTTCAACACTTTCTCATGTTACGGTGGGTCTTACTTTGTGACTATTGCAGTTGTTTCTTATATTCGTCGAAGACCTCTGAACTTGGCTGGGCTATCAATGCCCACGGCATCTGTGATACTTCTTACAGGTATCCTTGCCTACTGTTTAGAGTATGTTCCTCATCCAACTTATCCTCTGCCTTTATCAAAACTGCCCCTATGGGCGCTACAGTGATCTACATCAACACACAATTTCAGTTACTATACAAAACCATTGTTTTTTGAGTTAAATGACACAAGCATGGGGCATGCCCACCTCATTTGTACACATTTATTTTTACACACCTTATGGCAGGTTGGGTCCTACGGGTTCCTTTCTCCCTCCAACGGGTAACTCTTGACACTCTCACAATCGCTCTCTCTTACACCGACACTCTTAGTAGAAGAAACATTGATGAATTTTGGCTATACGTATGCTCCTAACCTCATCCATCAAGGGGCATCTGTTATCATTGAAATTTCATCCGCAAATGGTTACAAAAATCCAGCATCGTCAAATGGTTATGAGGTCACCCATAGACCAAAATTACCACAAAATCATTTCCAAAAGGTCCAAAACTATACAACCAGTGATAAAATTAAGGTGCGCTATGACTACACAGGGTGCGCGCGCACATGCGCAATCCAGAAATGCAGGAAAAGTGCACATGTGCACGATGCACGACTGTGGTCGCTAAAAGCCATGCACATCTAAGAACGACGCATTTATGAGATTGGTTGGCCTCCCACCCACTTCTGGTTTAGCTTCCAAGTTGATTTGACACCCAAATCTCGACTGAATACGACTGGGTGGCTGGTCAAAGACCTAAAAATGCCCTAAATAGCCTCTTTTCACACTACAAGCTGGTTGCACAATACCTCAAAGAGGTGCTATAAAACAAGGCCATGGGTGCACTTCATTTTCAAGGAAGTCATTAGCAAAGTTATGCTGCTGCTATTCTCTTGAGGAATCCTCTATTCTCATCAAGAGTATACTAGCAACATTACATTGGGCAATCCATCTCACCTCTTGAGTGGATTATCTTGGGATTCTTTCACCATTTCATTCAAAGTTATAAGAAGAGCTTATTTGTGGGGTTCCAAGAGCCCTCCCTTGAAGAAAGAAGGGACTCATAGTCCTCTTTCTTCTTGGTGTTTTCTTTCACTAATATAATCCCTTCCATTGGTGACATGAGTCTTATTGTTTTTTGTTCTTATGTCCTTATGCTCAAATAGTTTAGTTGTTCTTTTATTTCTTAGTTGTTCTTTTATATTTCTTTCTCTAACCCTTTCCTTTACAACTGTCTTGCTTAGCTAACCCAACTAAGCTTGTAAGCACCTCTATTTTTCTCATTTAGGTGACAAAAGGGGTGCAACACCTATAGAAACTCATATGATTCCTTTATCATCCTTCTATTCAACATTTAACCATCCTTATATGTCTTCATACAAATGGATACCAGTAACAACATCACCACTTTCAACCATGCTATAATGTTTTTTCCTAGATACATAATCCACCATTAGTTACATTCAAATATCATAGATCATCTTTTCATATATATATCAACAGAATACTCAAGTCTACAAGCATGCCATAAACATATATAGGCATTCCCTCATATACTAATTCATGCTTATGTGCACCAAGGATTATATCTTTCCTATATGCATTTTGCATTACTTCTACTATTCTCTTCATTGCATATTTATTTCAGTTATGTGTGTGTGTGTGTGTGTGTGTGTGTGTGTGTGTGTGTGTGTGTTGCTTTGTGCCTTCATTTTTCCCATATTTGCTCTGTTTCTTCTTGTTGAGCACCTTCCAACTAAACACAACTCTTCCTTTTGCAATTCTAGCCAATATGTCCCACTAGTGATACCAACTCACAGTTACATCCTTTAATGTAGAAAAATTTTGTCCCGACTTTATTTTGGTTGATCCTTCCAATATTGATAATGTCGTAACATGCATTATTCTAGATCAATATAATATTGTAGTCTAAATATCCATTATGTGTTTCTTTGACCACACCAGTATTTAAATCAACCTCAGGGATTGACATTTTCAACACACTGAAATTTTCCATTTATGTTCTCTCTCCAACATCTTTTGATATCCTTAGTTGTCCTCTTGGTCATGGTTACATTTGTTGCTACAACAAATGTATCTGTATCTTTATCATTTTCGGCTCTCTTTGTTATTCTTGGTTGTATTGATTCTTGTAGCCTTTTTTTTTATCTTATTGTAATCATTGTGCATGATTTCTTTCTTCCCTTATCACTTTCTAGCCAAGTCACACTTGACCACTTTACATTTCCAGCCATTATATCTTATTTACCTTGGATCTTCGACATCCACTTACTCTTCTAGATAAACATGACCAAACTTCATCTTGCTTGAACGCTTCATCACTTGTGGTGCCTATACGATTCTCTTCTCCTTCCTTAGCCAATTGGGCCTCAACTTGACTTCCTTAATCACTATTCTAGCCTACTTTAATTTTTCATATATGGCTTCATAAAAACTATTGTGGAGGAGTCAACTTTATTTTACATCCCATTGTAAGCTCAATTGGTACTCCCAATGTTTATGGTATCATAATTAATTCCCTTCCAATTTAGATGGTTTCTTTTCAGATTCTATCTCTTTTGCATCCAATGTCAATCATAAAAATAGTTACCTCCTTTATGCCTTCTTAATAACTTCCTTTTTGAAGACCATTTCCCTACTTGTGTTCTTCTTTTTTTGTAATCTCATTCTTCTTTGGGAATTTCACTCAACACCTTTAGAATGCACCCAACATTCTCCACATGCATCAAAATCCCCTTTCATATATATCATTATTATTTGAGTGCTACAATATACCCCAGCTAGCTTGGCATCCACCTTATGATACATTTTACCACTTATCTCAAGTTATTCATGGACTTTTACCAATTTTGGAATCCACTTCAATTTATGGAATTCCTTTCCTAGAATTCTAAATTATACTTATCATTTACAATGAATTTCATGTATGCACTCTGTCACTCTTTATCAATATACAAGCATCTTGTATTCACGATCCTTTTAGAAAATATATGCACACACTGCACTACTTTATCTTTACATCGGAATCCTTTAAAGTGAATGGAATTTCATTATTTCATCCACTGGATTATTTACTCTCGCACAATGCTTCCACCAAGCACTTTGATTAACATAGTGAATTTATTTACACATAAATTTCTAGCTTCTTGGATTCCCAAACCCTCATGGTTGCACCTAGATTCATATCTTAACATTCTTCATTCATGGCCTTTGATCATACTATTGATAACCTTGTCATAACACTCTCCCCTCGAGTGTCTCTATGCATCCTTGATGAAATAAACATAGCTTAGCAACTCTAAGAATCTCCTCTCATACTCATCATGGCCATGCTCCCAAGCTTGAGTTCAAAAAAATCCTTCATCTTCCTATCATAATAACACTAGGATAAGTATTTCTTCTAAAAATAATTTATGAACTACCTCCAAGTGATCTTCTCTTCAGTGTATTTGACTTGCATGAGATGGTCCCAGCACATTGATACTTTTCCCTTTAGCTAGTAAGCTGCAATTATAGCTTCTGCGTGTGAGGAATAATTATGCAATTGGAAATATTTCCTCATTCCCAACAACTAAGCCTTTGCATATACATCTTTATTATGATCACCATCAAATGTAGGATAATTAATCTTCTTGAACTCTTCCGAAATGAGGGACAGACTTGGGATTCTTTATGACTCTAGAAATGATTGAGATCTAGTAGTTGAGTTCCTTGGTGAATGATGATGATGTCTATTAGCACTTCTATACTATCGAGTAGTTTTATCATATTCTTTTCTAGCATGAGGTTTGTTCCCTTCTTCCCTCCTTAAATTTGATTCTCTATCCATCCTCCTCTACAACATGTTCAAACTTTGCAACAACTGAGTATTAATGTTGTTCTTCTCCTCCAAAACTCTCATCATTCTCTCATTGTATACTTTGTCGCTCCATACATCTCTTTACAACTTTCAAAGTCACAAGTTCAATTCTCATTATCTCCAATAACTCTATATTTTATACATTTCCTTCTCTGTGCCTATTTGACTTAGTCCATGCATTACCCATGTTGACATACAACCCTTTGAATTGATCCTCGTGGTTGTAGGTTCTCTACACATCCTCCATGTCTCTATTTCTCATTTTGAGTTTACTCTTCTCTACCAGTACCCTTAAGTCTATAAAATGTGCATGCAACATAATTTTTTAGACAAAAACAATAATTCAAAAATTCTGGAAAAGCATGCATTATTTTTCCTTTTTGGTCACTAGTCATCTTCCTTTTGATTTCTTGTCAATTTTATTGCTTAAATAATTCAAAGTAAATACAAAATAAATTCAATGGAGAAATTAGAAGTGGGTTAACCCTAAAATAAGGAAAGTGGGAAAGTGACCTAGAAGATGTTTTTAAGGAAGCTACTTGGAGAGTATAAATAAGAGGCAAGGCTCTCTCATTTTATATAACACTTGAGAATATTGAATATCTATACGTTTCAGAGGTAACCAAAGGATATGTAAGCCAAATTTCTGAGGGAAGGTGAAGAAAATAAGGATGGAATTCAAGGAAGGATAAATTATTTTGATGATGTTTTCTAAGGTATGTTATTTACAGGTCATCTTACCATTTTCGCAATAACTTTTTTTTCTAGAATGATTCAGACCGTTAAATTGATATTCCATTGAGGAAACATATCCAAGTATTTATGGTAAAAAATTCAGCTTGTGGGTCATTGTATTTTTGGAGTTACACTCTGTGGAAAATATGGTTTGTGGCTAGTCCTGAAACTAGCCTAAAACAGGTGTTTCAGGTAAAAATGTCATAACTTCTTCATAATAGATCTGAATTCAGTAAGACAAAATGTGTTGGTTATAGTACATTATTTAGTATGTTTTGTAACATTTTTAGATCGATTCAACAAATATTACGTGCGGGGAACGCTCTATAAGGTCGCTCTCTAGAATAAGCCAGAATTCAACAAGGTATGCCATTTTTTCTATAACTCCTTTTCTGAGAGGTTCCAAGTAGTGACACCTAGAGGAATTCCACAAAACACACTGAATAAATATGTGTATCAGTTTCAGATCTGTATTCATTACAGGCACAAAGTTATGATTGTTTCAAGTTAGGGTTGTTGACTAATCCAAAACTAGTCATGTGAGACTAAAGAAAAATTTGATGAAAATGCTAGTCTCTTGTTGTTAAAGATAAGGAAGGTTTGTAGGTATGTGATCATATACACCAGGTCTATTACAGAGCTACAAATCAGATTTGGATGATGAAATTAATGAGGGCA
>SNQJ01S0141539.1:19372-39067 GCA_010110895.2 Picea sitchensis | reverse complement strand
ACATGGTTTATGGATGATGTAGCATACTTGTATTATTAGAAGCACATATTGATCTTGGTGATGATTATGAGTTGTTGTGTTATGCTTGGTTGATGCACATCTTTGAGAGTTGTCTTGGTGATTGATATTGGTGAGTAGATTTGATTTGGTTGATAAGATTGATGAGACAGATTGTTGTGATAGTTTGTTTGGACAAGTTGTTGTGACAGATTTTTGTGACAGGTTATTTGTACAAGTTTGGTGCACGGTTGATGCACTTGTTCATGGTACAGGTTGAGGTACAGGTTGGTGCATGGTTGATGCACTTCTTTATGGTATAGGTTGATTACAGGTTTTTGGTATAGGTTGGTGCATGGTTGATGCACTTGTTTATGGTACAGGTTGATTACAGGTTGTTTGGTACATGTTGGTGCATGGTTGATGCACTTGTTTATGGTACATGTTGATTACAATTTGAGGTACATCTTGATGCATGGTTGATGCATGGATAAGGTTATTGGTACAGGTTATTTGGTGTAGGTTGATTGGTACAAGTTTACAGCAGTATATCTCACAGTGATAGTGTGACATTGGTTCCATCATTCTACTTATACATCAGGCTGGTTGGATGGGGCAAGGAAAAGTGGTTGTATCCACCTTCCGATTGTAGCTAGAGAACATAGGGGGTTGTAGCCTGCTTCTGGTTGTAGCCAAAGAATTGAGGAGTTGGAGCTTCCCTCAGGTTGTAGCCTGAGAAACTAGGGGGTTGGAGCCTCCTTCCAGTTGCATCTAGAGAAAAAAAGGAATTTGGTGCTTCCAATGAATGTAATTCTTCAAGACATATAAGAAAAAGTATTCTGTGGTTTTCTCCCACTTTGGGTTTCCACGTAAAACATTGGTGTATTGTGTATGTGTATGATTTTTCATGTGTTCATTGCTTATTTACTCTGTAGTTATTGGATGATAATGATACATTGATATAACACTTGGATTATATGGTTAAAAAGGATTAAATTTCTCTATTATTTGTTCACCCCCCCTCTCAGTAATCTAACAGCATCCACGTGGATCTACCTCACATGTGCCAGCCAATGTGGATCCTCCCTTTTTACACAGGTTCGATGAATAAACTTAAGAAAGCATCAATGATTTAATAGGGAAAATTTGTCAAAGGAAGATAAGAAGGGAATGTCGATGGATCATGCCCGGATCATCCATGATGCCAATGACTTACCAAACTCCCACAACGAAGCTCCGATGTTGATGAGTCAAAGTGGTCAACGCAATGATGGAGCATCGGCCCAAAATTGTCAATGAAGTATTAGTCCAAACTGTTGACGCATGTGTTGAGCCACATCAACACCCATGCGCTATGACATGTTATCGATGTTTCCATGTTTCATGCCACACCATCATACTACCATGTTTCTGACCATTTCATTGTACTACCACGTTTCATGCCATTTCATCTCACTATCACGTCAACACACTTCCACGTGTCTTGTACAACCATGCCATGTCATCCTCTTCCCTTCCTTCTTCATCGATGATCGAGGATCATTATTGCGCATTGGTAACACAAGGTTTTATCCACTGATGTGATGAATGATCAGCCTAAATGACCAATGATCAATTGGGCCAAGTTGTCGATAGTTCGTCAGGCCAAGGTGCCAATGGAACTGGAACACCACCGCCAATGGTCAATTAGTCGATGGACAGGTGTAGATATTGAGGAAAATGAATGATATACATTCATTGAGATTGTCAGTGGATGGTTAGGATTCATTTCTAACACTTAGTTGATTTTCTTGTTTCTTCTTGTTTCTTCTTGTTTCTTCTCTTTTTTTTTCCATTATTTTTTGGGACTCACCATAATCGATTGTTTACTTGGCACATTTTCTGACCATGGATGGGACAGGGTCCCACCTATTCTATCGGGCCTCCACTTGGCACCCCTTCATTGACCACTAGGATGGACGGGTCTCATCCTGCACCCTTTTACTTGGTGTGCACAATATTCTTGTCCCTCTGATCAGATGATGGAGAGTGAGGGACATCAATGGTTGAGATTATTTCCCCCCCCACACACCTTGTTGATCGATAATGGAGGAAGGGGTCAAAAATATTAAACCCTTTGGTTTCTAGTGCATATGAGGTGGCAAACGTCCATTAGGTCCATGCCCCCCCCCCACACCTTGTTGATTGATAATGGAGGAGGGGGTCAAAAATATGGAACCCTTTGGTTTCTGGTGCATATGAGGTGGAATTCATCCATTAGGTCCATGCCCCCCCATGGTGTTTTTCAAAACGACCAAGGGACCCCCCTCCCAAACCATCCAACCTTTGGAGAGGTTTTGGTTCCCCTTCCGTCGTGGCTCCCATGTCACCTACCAAACCTACCATATTTCCATTGTGGCATGCCACCGTGGACCCACCACCATGGAATTACATGTCACTAATGCCACATAACCTAACACATGGCTCCACATCACCACTAACGTCATTGTATAGAAAATCCCCAAAATTTCCAAAATTTCAATTTTTTCAAAATTCCCAAAATTGCCCAAATTTGAAATTATTTCCGTGATCACCATTGAAGCTCTAAATTAGATTATTATGGCCAATTTCAGACCTATACATTCTCATTCTACCTCTACGCCAATAATTCAAAATTCCCACACCGAATCCCCAAAGAATTTTACCTCATAAATGGGGGCTTTTTCCCAATTATGCCTTGGATGCTCTACAAACTCCAAAACTTGGTCGATTCCAGGCTTGAATTGGCTTAATTAGTGGGGAATTTTAACTATTGACTCTCAATTTCCTCAAATTCTCCATGAAATTTCTAAACTACCACTTAGTAAATTTTTTCAAACAATTTGCAAGCATCCTTTGAACCTTAAATATACAATTTCCTCTTCAGCGTGTTGTCTTTCTACCATTTAGGTTTAGTGTTGAACTTGTGGCTTCGATACCACATTGTAACATATCGAAGACCCCACCTAGAAACCATCACTAAAAAACTCCTCTGATACCATCACAAAATCTTCCCAACAAAGCTTAGATACCACATTGTAACACACCCCAAACTCAGTTCTGGGCATATGTCACTAAATACCTGACTTTTGTCACAACATGGAATTTTCAAATTATCTTCAATTCAACCCATTACTACTTTGATAAAAATTAATTAACTAAACCATCCTTGTTGAAGGTGCATATAACCTAACTATAAGCTCTGATACCTTTTACTTTTACACCCATAATCTTGTCTAGGCTTTTGATTCCAATAGAATTAACATGCCCTACATATGTAACATTTATGAAGTTCAAAGAACATACAATCCATTCATAACTATAAAAATTATAGAATACATAAGTAAACATAAATAACACACAGTATTCAACATAATAACACATAAAGACACTTATCTTGTAAGGAAAATCACCAACTGACTACATACCCCATACTCTTTCGTCTGACTTGGTCTATAGAATTGATGTATTTTTTTAATATGTCTTAGTGTGATTACAATTTACAATGCCAGGCTCACCAACCTTCCAACATACAGGCTCTCTGGCCTCATATCCCATAGTCACTCCAACCCAAGCATATATACACATGCACTTCGGCCCAAAACATCCTAACTCATCAGCCTATAAACATATGTACATTTACAATATGGGGTTCAACCTGGGGGTATTACATTATAGATGGCATCATTCATAATGTGACAAATCCTACATTATGATATTATATATAGTGAGTGGCTTCTATTTGATTTAGGCTTGTTTTTGCCTCTATCTAGAGCTCTTTCCAAGGTCAGGGGAGGGCACTCTAATTAAAATATTTCCCACTTGAATGAACTTGGAAATTGGTGCTTTGCGCAAAGATAAGATAAGATCATTTGATTTGTGTCCAAAAAGTGACCAAAGTAGGTCAATGGGAACAAAATAGTACATCCAATGTAAATATATTGTGGGATTTTCTTTCTCGGAATATAAGGTATGACTCATGATATTAAAGGAGTGTTTTATCAATAGTCTTAAGGAGGAGATAAAAACACAAGTCTTGATGTTTAAGGCTAAATTCCTCTAGGTCTTTGATCATTACAATGTTTCCTTAGGTCTTTGATCATTACAATGTTTCCTTAGGTCTAAGGATGACAATTTCTTAGCCAATCAAATTCACTTTTATCTCTTACATTAGGACCAAAAGGTGGTTTCAACCTATATAGCATTCCCAAGAAATCCAATGTCCTCTAGTGGAATCATGTGCTTTCTAATAATATCTAGTTGTCATCCCATACATGAAACTAATTACTACCCTTGATTACAATTTAACTATACTCAAGAGTAAAAACAAATAATATATTTTATTAAACTAGATATAAAATTGGATAATTATAAAAATAAATAAAATAAAAATAAAAAATTCTTAATATTTCAACTAATTTTAAAAATTACTTTTTTCCAAATCGAAATTTGCGGTATTGTTCTTTTTATGTTTTACATTGTCATAGATTTTTTTCTCCTATCGATTATATTTGCATGTGCATTTTATTTATTTTCTCAAATTATATTATCTTTTCAATTCTTAATTTGCAAATTACTTTCATACATTTAATTTATGCATTTTTCTTTTAAACTTGGTAATAAATATTGTTATGTTCCTTTTTGTTGGGTAAGAGGTTAAGCTAATATGTGGTCTGACATATGAGATTTAGGGTAGATGCTACTTAAAAGAACAGTATCCCAGTACCTTGATGATGACATTGGTAGATGGTAGCTTTCTTGCAAATACTCTAAGTTTCAACTACCTTTTGGTCCTGGGGTATGACTTAAAACAATTTCTAATTGACTTAGAGCTTGTCCCTATCCTACTAAGGAAACTATTCAACTACCTAAAATCCCAAGGCATCTAGCAGGGGTGGGTAGTCAAGTTTTATTTAACATAGTGGGAAAACCTATCATGGGAAACCTATCATAACTCAGTATGTCATTGTTTATTATCGGGAAATGATCTGTAATCGAGAGGATCAAATCCCACTCGCTTATCTAACATGGATACATATGTGGAAATAGATTTATGAACTCTATCTCAGTTCTGTCTTGGACATATCTAAGTATTCTCGATGCGGCAATTTATTTTTATCTATGCAACCTTTGCTCACGACTACCTACACATAGTCATAAATTATCTCTTCAATGTAGCATCATTCAACCATGCCAGTTATGTTCCATATGGCCAGATCAACACAAACATTACTATGTGTTGGTGTTGTGCATAGTTTGTAAGACCCTAGGTTCAAGTTATCTATGACCAAAAAAACCCACTAGACACCAACCCTTTCGACATCACATGCTTCTCCAGATGAAGTCTCACCCGAGCTATCTATTGGGACTGCAAGAACCAGGTTTCTACAGTAGTGAGGGAATGGGAGGTGACAATTATGTTAATTCTCTACTTAACGGTTATTTGCGCATTACTATGTCCTTGTTCTCTATTTCTCTACTTAGTGATGTCAGATTCATACTATCATTATAGTCCAGATTCATACTATCATTATAGTCCAAATTAATAGTCATGATTATTGCGCAATGACTAAACATAAGACAAATCTAATCTACTATGCATCCAGACATAATTCATAAGAAATCACATAAAAGACATGTAACACAAGATTTAACATGGTTCACCCAACTCTAGGCTACGTCCACAATGACTGGATTCTTTATTATGCGTTGGTAATGGATTCAAGCTTGCACACTTTGCATACAAAGATATATCATGGTTACTTTATCTTCTTCTAGCCTAGTCATTATGTAGTGCAAGCCTCTCTCTATCTCTCTCTTTGCATCATCTCTCACATTCATACATTGATTCTCTCCCTTCTCAACCTATCCTATCAACCTTCTTACTGACATGTGTTCACAATAGTTTGGAACAGACTCCACAATACTGACTGAGAATAACCATATGGAGGAACCCTTATTCTCCCAACCCATTTCATATGTATACATACAATCTAGGGCTTAAAACCCTACTTGGTTCATCCCAAAAACCCATTACAATGCATGACTACTCCGATTAACTAGTTGTTCGGGCTGATTTCACCTTCTTTTTCGTCTGCATGTTGTTTTTTCACTCTAACCGTCGTTCTTCCTACTTTTGTGCATCCTTCCATCTTTAGCATGTTGGGCTATCATCCTTCCTTTTCACCCACTTTCTTCTCCTGCTCTATCCTTCTATTTGCTTTATTCGTCTTCCTTATGTATTCCCTACTTTATTCCACTTACCACGCACTATACTTCTAGATGCACCTCAATTGCGCACTCCCTAGTATTCCTTCTTCTCCTGCACACTTCTTCTATACTTAGGATTTTTACCAAAATTATATCTCAAAATTTCCTGTCTAACAGGCCCCCAACACTCACTTGTGGCTCGTCCCGAACCACTCAAGACTATTTCCTGCTTCTCCATGCCTCAATGAAATTTTGGGAGTCTACCTTAGCTACCGCCACTTCCTTCAGGATTTTTTCCTATGTTTCTATGATCTCTTCGCCCCCCTGCGCAGTCAAGTGTGTCAGTTTCTCTTCTACTTCAAGGGTTGCTTTCTTTACCTTTCCCTGCATAGTGGCCAATTCACCGATCACCCTCACAGCTTCTTCCTATAGTGGTCCTAACCGCTACTGAAGGATAGTCTATTGATCCCTAATTTTCTCAACTTCCACGTACGATTGCCTATGTGCCAAAATTTATGTCATAGATTCTGTTGGTGGAAGTGTAGTGATCCTTTCTTAAGCTTGTTGTGCATGTTCCTTTTCTTCTCATAACTTGGCCTCTACAACCTTCATATTTTCCACTACGTCTGTTTATATATTTGCACTATCCTCATAGAGTTTAGCGCACTCTTCTTATACGTTCTTAATGTTAGTGACTATTCTCAATGTCATTCCCTCCCTGCCTTTGTGGACTTATGGTGGTGTTCCTGGCGCACTATGTAACTATAGGTCCTCTATCCGTGATCGAAATCCTTTGATGACTTCATCGATCTTCAATATGTGTTCTTCCATAGTAGCTTCTACTACTATGGGTACTCTCGTAATGGCCTTGTATAACTTTTGGACGACCTCTTGAGTTATCTGCACCAAAATTTTGGCTTCATACTTCTCCTTGAGGGATTTCCTTACCCTTTCCTTGGCCTCATTCTTTTCTTTCATTACTTCCTCCACTCGACCTTCGACTTCCTTCTTATGTTGGATCGTATCATCATACTATTTTTGCAGTTGATCTCTTTCGTCCATCATTATTGTCAGCACCTGATGTGCTTCATCTCCTTTGTTCTTAATCTCTTGTAGTAAACCTATCTGCAAGTCTTGTAATGATATTATCGACATCCTTGATACCACTATGTTCAGGTGTCCTAGCATGTTCACTTGTTATTTTAATTCGGACGCTGGAAATTCAAGTGTTTCCATCTCAATTTGAAGTGTTATATGCTCGACTATTAGCTAAGTTAAGGTTGGATGTGCAGCCTCTGCTTACTTCCCTGGAATTATGGATGGTCCTCCCTCGACACTGCTCTATTTTGATAGGATATCAACTGCTAGAGTGTTTCCAACTAATCATGCACTCTCTGTTGCTACTCTTCTTGCTTCCTGGTTGCTTCTTCCATTATTTCTTTTGTGGCATCCTATACCTGGTAGCCTATGATGTCCATATAACAATTAGTTAAAGTATAAAGTGGGGTTTCTTTGTGCACTTTAGTCTTCTTGTGTGCCCCTCATGTTGGTTCTTTCCTCTTATCCTTTTGTTTGAATTATGTTGTGGGGATTGTCAATGGTCCAGGTGTATCACCTGCGCCATTGTTTTGATCATTCCCCTACTCCTCATTTGGTTCTTCGTCACTCATATCTATCTCTTCTTCCTCTTCTGGTTTTCTGTGATGGGATTTTCAATCCATATTCCCAGTCATTCACAATCAAACATACGTCCTTTATTGTCAACCTATAACTGGTTGGAAACCACTGGCACGTTGGGTCCTTCTTTTCCTGCACATACATGTGGTTCATGCCCTCTTTGAAATGCACGATATCCTTATATGTTTCCATCCTCTCGGCAGATATGCACGATGTGTGTGCCACTAAATACCTGATCGTATTGAAGTATACAAAGAATGTGATGTCATTTTCATGTTTTCTTCTCTTATTCATTGTATGCCATAAGTTGGCATACCTCCCGGCTATATTGCATCTGCTAGATGTGCCCATGCGTTGATATTAACCTGGTTCCTGCCATCTGATTAGCACAATTAGGATCAACAACCATGCATAGTGAAATTATGTGCCCTTTTCCTAGGCCTCAATAGAATATTGTCAATAATGGTCCACCAAGAAGGTGTCCCAGTTCATTTGAACCCCTTCGACATATTTTTCTATAGTTACAATGACTACAATTGGTACTTCATCCTTCTAACATTTGCGTAGCAACTTGTAGGCCAACACCTATGTCACAAACTGAACAATATTGGTATCATTGATGCTTTTCAAATCCATCCCCCTTTTCCCCCTGAAAGGATATAAATTTTCCTCCATTGATTCTGAGAGGGCTTGTTCTCCTACCTTGTTGAACAAAAGGGTCGGATCCTTTCCATCCTTTGGGAGTCCTATAATGCATTCAATCAGCGTGGTATCAATTGTCACTAGGGGGTTAGGCCACAGTGGCCTCCCATGGATGCAACTGAGCAATACCTTCACACAAGCATTAATTTCTAGACTCTGTCTGAAATGCGAGATCTCCAAAAGGTTTAGTATGCCCACCTTCTCCAATCATGTCGCCCACTCGAGTGTCTCCAACAAGATTTCTCCTATGCCTGGTATGCTCCTAGTGCGTAAATATTTTTCCCTAGCCAGCTCCAGGAATTTTCACTCGTCGATAATATCATGATCCATGAACTTGAGGCCAACAACCTTTCCAAGCATATCTCCTTCAATGCTTACACCAGGCCGGATTGTTGTTGTTGCCAGTGGGTATTTCCCATTTGTTGGTACAATTATTGGTGGTGCATCATCCATCCTACGTTGAATGTAATTTATGTGGAAGAGGGATTGTGAAGTTGAAGCCGAAGCTCCAGGTACTTCCTTGACCTCTAGTGTATCTACTGGGAATTTTACCTTTTTTCGCGTTATTGATGATGGTGCTCCAACTTTTGGTGGGGCCATTGTTTTATGTATCACTAGTTCCTTTCTTGTTATAGTTTGTTCTATTGTAGTTGTGGCTCAGCTATGATTCACTCGAATTCGCTTTGGTTCACTCTAGTTTGCTCTCTCTTTCATGCAATAATGATTTATGCTTATCGACCCTCCATTGTTTATGTTCCTTCTTTCCAACTGTACATGTATCATCCCACCTTAACTAACTAGTTCAATCCACCAACGACGCTAGTGAATGGTTAAATAAATGCGGCTCTATTACCAAATCCGTCGTGTGATTTTTGCCTCGTACTGCCAATTTGTCTTGATTTCTGGCAGCTTTTACCATTTAAGATTATACAACGTCTTTATGAACTGTCATTCCCGCTTCGTAGTCATCTTTTCGTGCTTTAACGCTTCCAATGATCTTGTCATTATCAAACTGCACAACGATTCTTGCTTTTGCATCTGTGTGCTTTGCAGTCTTTTTCTTGTGTGTATTTTTTTTCCTGAATTGACCCAGCTCTATTCTAATGTGTGATAACCATTCCTTCTGTGTCAGGTCTTATGTCCTTATATTTCGACACTCTTTCTATTTTTCTATATCTACTTTTTATTTGATTTTCTTCCTTTTTCTACTTTTTATTTGTTTTTCTGTGTTTTTCCTTCCTACTATAGTACAAATACTATGATACATGTATTCTGGCACAACCCAGATTACTACGTAGATTGTCGGTCGTCTTTATAGAGTTTCATTCAATTTCCATTCACCATTCCCCCAAGGAATTCTCCATACAAGGTTTCCAACTGCGCAACACCTGTCTCTGTTGCATGTTGAATCACATAGGGTCCTAACCAATGCATTATAAACTTTATTGGATGTTGCATGAACTTGTTGTCATAAAGTAATACCAAATATCTCACTTGAAACTTTTTATGTTTAATGTGTCGATCATGCCAAGCCTTCTCTCTTTCCTTCTGAACTTGTTGATGGAAACCTGTGACAAACCATTCTTCCTCAAGCTGTACTAATTGTGCCAATATATCCTCTATTGTGCCACTGTCTGAAATATCAGTGATCTTTGAAATGCGTAGGCTAGGTAGAATAAACTCCATTGGCATCACTGCTTCTTTCCCATAGACCAGCCTGAAAGGTGTCTTCCCTGTCATCTTTTTAGTTGTAGTCATGTAATCCCATAACATTGCAGGAAATATTAAGTCCTAATCGTCTCTCCCTACGTTGAAATTTTTTGTCAAAGCATTCTCCAATATTTTATTGAAAGCTTCTATTGTTCCATTGGCTTGAGGATGATACGGGGTACTCTTATGACGGTGAATTTGGAACTCCTCAGACAATGCTGCAATATTTTTATTCAAAAAGTGTGTGCCTTGATCACTGAGTAATATGCGTGGACATCCAAACCTTGTGACTACATTCTCAAACAAAATCTTGGCAACAGACTCTGCGGTGCAACCTATGACTGGGGTTGCTTCTTCCCATCTTTTCAAATACTCTATCATAGTTATGGTGTACCTTTCCCTTGATCTTCTTGCTTGTGGGTTGATTGGCCCTACAAAGTCTATGGCCCATTTATCAAATGCTTGCAGCATAACCTGTGGATTCAAAGGCATTTCATCCCTCCTAGATAGCTTTCCCACTCTTTGACATACATCACATGATTAACATTATTCCTTCACATATTTTTGAAGTGTAGGCCACCAAATCCCTATGCACAAAATATTTTGTGTAGTTTCTCTCCCTACATAATGTCCTCCTACAATCCCATCATGCGCTTCTTCAAGTATCATTGATATTTTGTTTTCTAACACACAACGTCTAAATATTCCATCTGCACCCAACTTGTATAAATTCCCCACAATCAACTGATAATATGTTTCTTTCACTACCATTTGTTTCTTTTGCGCAACTGTCATATCTTATAGAGCCATACTTGTACTTAGAAACTGCACAATGTATGAGAAGTAATCATCCACCATATTTACTGCAAATATTTGTGCATCTGGGAAGATGTCATCTAAGTTGTCTGTATATTCTCCTGATAATATGAACGATAGATGATTTGGTCCCGCATTCAGCTTCCCTGGTTTCACTACAATCTCAAAATCATATTCTTGGAACAATAGTATCCATCTGCATATTCTCTCTCCCCCCCCCCCCAAACACTAGCTTGTTCACCAGGTATTTTAATGTAGAGTGGTATGTATACATCTTAAAGTGAGACCCCAATAAATAATGTATGAACTTTTGTAGTTCATAGACCATTTCCAATCCATCTCGTTTAGTGGTAGTATAAATATTCTCTTATATGGACATCTTCCTGCTTGCAAAAGAAATTGGGTGATCTATGTATCCCTCCCCTAGTTGGGATATTATTGCACCCAACTCTATAAATGACGCATATAAATGTACATGGAACTCCTTTTTCCAATCTGGAAAGATCAAAATCAACGCGGTCACTAGTTTTTTCTTTAAGGTGTCCAAACCCTTCTGACAATCCTCGTTCCATTGAAACTTTGCTTCCTTTTTCAGTAACCTTTCCATTGGTGTTGTGATCTGTGGATATCCCTTTATAAATTTCATGTAATAGCCTATATGACCCAAAGTTTCCCTCAGCTATCTGACTGATGTTGGTGGTTCTAAATCTAGAATTATTGCAATCTTGGTCGGATCTACTAGTAATCCTTCTTTTCATATTACATGTCCCAACAGAATTCCAAATGACGCACAAAAAATACACTTCTTCAATTTCAACAAAATCTGGCATTGTCTACACCAATCCAACATTAGCATGAGGACTTTTATATGATCCTTCAGTAGACTAAACAAAGCCCAATCATCCAAATAAACATCTAGGAACTTATGGGTAAATTCTTTAAATGTTTCAACCACTACTCTGGAGAACACCACCTGGGAATTATTCAATCCAAAGGGCATTATTGTATATTGATAACTCCCCCCAATCTGTTGCAAAAGTGGTCTTATGTCGGTCCTCCTGCGCAATTTTTATCTGATGGTAGCCTGAGAATCCATCTGTGAAAGAATAGGTTTCTTGGCCTCCTATGTTCTCCAGTACCTCATCTATGAATGGTGTTGGGAATGGGTCATGTGAACACCCGTCATTTAGCTTCCTCAGATCCACACGGATCATGATTCCTCCTGTCTTTTTTTCCTACGCTACCATTGGAATGATCCACTCAGATTCTTCTACCGGTTCGATGATTACTTCATCCAACATCCTATCTATTTCAGCCTTCACCTTTTCCTTGTACCTCAGATTTAACCTGTAAGGCCTCTGTCGAACTCGCTTAGCTCCTAGTTTCAATGGAATCTTCAACTCACCTAAGTCCCATGCTATTCCCTTCATCTCTGAAAATGTTGGTGGGAATAGGTCTTAATATCCATGCAACAAGTATGAAATCTTCTCGACTGTCTCATTTCTCTAGTAATCCCCTATATGTGCAAACTTCGGATTCTCTGTCATCCCAATATTTACCTTGTATGTCTTTATTGGATGGGTGTAGGCAGCGGATTCAATCTCTAGCCCCTCTACTTCTCATTTTCCTTTTGTCTTAGGTACTTGTACATTTCTCAGATATTCTTCATCGCGCTCTTCCTTAGCTACATTTTAGCACTCTGATAACTCATTGAAATCATACTAGCTATGTGCGCACTACACACTGCTACTACCCCCATCGACCCTTCTTCTACAAAGATCTTAGTTCAAATAGTTTGTAGTGTTGGATCTATTGATGGAGATTCATGTTCAAATGTAAACATGACTTTGAACCTCTGAGCCAACTCTTCCCATATTGTTGTCTCTCTGCACATTTCCAATTCCAAATACCAGTTCTTTGGAATTATGTCTAGTGTGTAAATATGTGCATCCATTATGTTTCTAGTATTGAAATCCATAAAGTCCTACACTGCTTAGCATGACCTGCTGGATCACTCTCTCATGTATACTTCTACGCAATAATTTCTTCCTCAGTGCCAAACCTGACTTGCACTAGTCTTCTGCATTGTGGCTAGTCTTTCATTCCTTCTTTATGTTCAGACCACCATCTGGATGGAGTCACTTTTAGGACAACATCTAGTGCTAACAGACTTTGTTTTTCAGGTACCTGCAACTCGAATGCCTTTAAAAATAAAATTATATCAGTTAATCCATCATACCTGGGTGGATCACATAACTCTATTCCAATCCAGCGCAAGGATCGGGTTATGCATGCACATTGTCTAGTTGAGACTTCATGCATTCTTTGTTTCCAATGCTCTAGACCTTCCTCTGAGTCTGATGCACATGAACTGATACTTCTCCAACTTAGTGCACCATCTGCAGTAGGGTTGACATAATAATTCATTTGCGCAGTCATGTTGTATAAGTTGTCGATGTCGTTTCCTCTGGTTGGTGCTATGTATCTCTTTCCTTCTGATGGGTCCAAGAGTACAGTGACTTTCAAATCTCCAAATTTAAATATCATCTCCCTCCTCTTCAAGTTGATGATTTTCTAGTTATCAAAATCCCATTCCATCCCCATCAATGATGGATATGGTTGAATTTCATCCATGATCTCAATAACTTCAAAGTCTACTATATTGTGCACCCCATCAATGTTCACAGGTACTCCTGTCAAGCGACAAATCAATATTATTTTGTGTTCATTCATGAGCCTTAACTAAATAGGAGACCATAATAGCTTGGGTTTTCCCATCATTTCCCATGTCTTCTTAGGTAAAACATTCACGTCATACCCCAATTCCAAGATAACATTATCTACATCATACTCCCAAATTTATGCACTAAATCTAGATTCTCTGTTGGTCCTCTTCCCGCGCAGTACCTGATTCACCACCCTTTGTGCAATGGGAGTTTCCCTTCCTCGTGTGCAATGATCAATCATGTCATATAGTGTACTCAACAAAGTTTCATCTTTCATTAGCTCTACACAACTTGTCAGGAATTCTTTTAGTGTGCTTACCTTTCCAGTCGACTTCTCTGGTACAATGTGATCTCCCCCATGAGGCACGAATTATGTTGATGCCCCCCAATCTTGTCTGAGTACTACCTTTCTTGCCCTCTGATATGTCTATTTTTCTTGCTAAGGATCAAAGTTTGGCATAGACCCTACTAAATTCCTTACCCATTGCTCAGTCTGATTCCCTTCACTCTTCATATTAGCTCATGTTCTAGCTCCTTTGCATGTAACAACTACTATTCTTGGTCCTTCATTGCATTTTTTGGTAGATATTTTCTATACATTTTGGTTTAGATTATGATTCTAGTTTCCTTCTGCCTACCATTTCACAACTAGTTCAGGACAATATTTTGTCACATGGTCTAGTGCTCTATAATAAGTGCACATCATACACAAATTCGGGAAGTTGTAGCCAAGTGTCCTAGTTGATTACAGCTATAACATATTATCGGTCCTCTTCCTCTTTAAAAATTTCCTCTACCTCAGTCTCTGCCAAAGTTTCCTCTATTCCCTAGATCAAAGCCTCTTTGATTATTATACTGTGGATCACCCCCTTCTACTACAACATTCTCCTCCTAAATTATGTACATGTATGAAGTGTGCTCCCTCATCAAGTCGAACGCATGTAAATCCTTCTCTTCATGTCCAACGAACTTGCAAAAATTACAAAACAAGTTCCTTGGAATACTCTAATATTTTTGTAGCAATGGACACTTGGTTGGATGATGTCCCCACTTCTTACATATCTTGTAATATCCCCCTCTTAGTAGTGGATTTGGCACTCTTGTTTCCAAATACTACGTGAATGTTGGGCATTCGTCCTTGTGATGGCCTTCAATCCCACACCTGGCACACCAGAATTTCTCTTATTTCTCCTTTCCTTTTGTAAGTTCTTCCAGTTGAATAAACAACGCATCTAACTATGTTTGAACTTGAATCGTTCCTCCATTATCTCATACCAGGGATGATTCCAATTTCATTGCAATTTCCAACACCTCGGGTTGTGATGCAACCTTTTGATGAATCAACGGCCTGTGAATGTGTGGTAGAAGCCTTGAAATAAACCATTCTTGATTTTGTTGATCGGGGATCTGGAAAGTCAGTCTACCCATCAGATCCTTGAACCTTTGATTGAAGTCCCATACCGACTATGTTTGTACCTGTTTAATCTCCTTCAGTTCTGTGATGTACTGCGACTCTGACTTTGGCTTCTTGAACTCTTTCAAAAATGCTTGCCTTATCTCTGCCAAAGTCTTGGCCTATTTAGTAGGTGTGGTATTATGCAGCTTCATGTACCAGACTAGTGCACGACCCTGAAATGTTGTGGCTAACTACGCAATCTTCACAGCCTCGTCTTGGACATTCTTTGTGGCCCAAATTGTCTCGCAGAAAAAAAAAAAAAATGTTGCTCTAGGTCCTCCAACCCAACTCCCCAAAACTCAATAAGTCTAAGGGTATTGTCTATCCCTGCCATGTTTCTTTGTATATTCCCTCTTCTTGTTGATGTTGGTTGACTCTGACTATGACTCTGCGCACTTCTTCCACTGCTCGGATTGCTACTACTTTGTCCTCCCTGGCTAACTACAATCTCTTTTGACAAGTCTTCATTTGTTGTCTCTGATTATGGTGATGCACATGGGGTTGTGAATTCAACACAGGACCTTGTCTGAGCAGGACTTAATGCTTCTTCAATTACTGGACTGGAAATCATGTTATTCTCCTTATATATGTGGTAATTCCACGATTTGGACTATTGCGTAAGGTTATCTCTCCTTTGGCTCACTACGCGACTCTCCTTTCTCAGCTCTAGTATTTCACCTCTTGTACCTCCTTCCTCCATGCAATACTCCAAACTCGTCTTCTTCCTATGGTATACCTTCTTCAGCTCTCTGCATCCTTATTCTGTCCCTTCCTTCTTCATCAATTCCTTCATTATCTCTTGTTCTCAGACTATCCTCTTGTCATTCCCTTGTTCCCCTATGCGCGTGAAGCCCCTTAGCAGTCAGATTCCATTCTCATCACACACTTGTCACACAACATCTTTATCCACGTACCCGATGATTTCATGAACCTCCCGTGCAAACCTTTGAAAAAGTCCCTTTCTACAACACTGTATGATTGGGTACAATCTACTGCAAACTCTGTGATATATCCTCCTAGTATTCTATCCAACAAAAAATCAAATGTGTGAGAAGTTGGGTTACTTACAGAATTCAATTGTCTGACCAACTTAGTAGTCCAATTTCCTAGCGCTACAATTATGTACCTTCTAGTATTCTCAACTAATCTTTCTAGACACTCAGTGAGAATAATTGGATATTCGTCAAAGAAAATATCCTGCAGATCTGTATACACATACCTTTGCATCCATTTCTTTTCACTCATCTATTTGTTTATGTTCTCTTATCGATAAAACTCCCATTCCTTCCTTTCCAAGAATTATGTGATCTCTTTCTTAGTCAGCCTCCAAAAAATTCCCTCAATCGCAAATTCTGGGTCCCGGAAACATAACCATTTGTTGGTGGTGCGCACAGCTTGTAAGACCCTAGGTTTGAGTTATCTATGACCAAAAAAAACCATCGGACACTGACCCTTTCAGCATCACTTGCTTGCACAGATGAAGTCTCACATGAGGTATCTATTGGGACTGCAAGAATGAGGTTTATGTAGTAGTGAGGGAATGGGAGGTGACCATTTTGTTCATTCTTTAATTAACAGTTTTGTGCATGTTACTCTATCCTTGTTCTCTATTTATCTACTTAGTGATGTCAGATTCATGCTATCATTATATTTCATATTACCACATAACCTATTGTTGTAATAGTCATTAATATTTCACAATGATTAAAATAAGACAAATATAATTAATTATGCATCCAGACATAATTCATAAGCAATCAAATAAAAGACATGTAACAAAAGATTTAACGTGGTTCACCCAACTATGGGCTACATCCACAACGGCTGGCTTCTTTATTATGCATTGGTAATGGCTTCAGGCTTGCGCACTTTGCTTATAAAGATATATCATGGTTATCTTTCTCTTCTTCTATCCTAGTCACTCTGCAATGCAAGCATCTTTCTCTGCATCATCTCTTACATTAAGACATTTATTCTCTCCCTTCTCATCCTATCCTATCAACCTTCTTACTAACAGGTGTTCTCGACAGTTTGGAACATACTCCACAATATTACCTGAGAATAACCACATGGAGGAACCCCTATTCTCCCAACCCATTACATATTTATACATACAATCTAGGTCTTAAAACCATACTTGGTTCATCCCAAAAACCCATTACAATGCATGACTACTCAAGTTGACTGGTTGTTCGGGTTGCTTTCACCTTCTTTTCCATCTGCATGTTGATTTTTCCCTCTGACCGTTGTTCTTCCTTCTTTTGCGCGTCCTTCCATATTTATCATGTTGGGCTATCATCCTTCCTTTTCACCCACTTTCTTCTCTTGCTTTATTCTTCTCTTTGCTTTATTCTTCTTCCTGCTTTATTCCCTACTTTATTCCACTTACTATGTGTCATACTTTTTGATGCACCTCAATTGTGCACTCCCTAGTCTTCCTTCTTCTCCTGCGCACTTCTTCTATACTTAGTATTTTTACCAAAATCGTATCCTGAAACTGCCTATCCAACACTATGTTGCTACTATGATTTCATGTCATCCTGAATTTTGATACGTGTGGACAATAGGTAATATGGACAACGCTCTTAGAGGACACCTAACCAATGCATAGACTCTAAGCAAGTGGAGGTAAGGCTATATTAAAGTGTCCAGACAATATATCGTGTGGTCAGGTATCTCTAGAGAGGAAAACTTATAGTTTCAGTTCATGCACCCCAACTATATGGATATTTATGAAAATCCAGTGTGTGTCCTTTAGAGACCGTGTGTGGATCAGCCTCACTTGATTTTCAACAAGGATTCTATCAGTGCTCAATAGAACCCTTCCAATAATATCATGGATACCCAACCAAATTTTTGACCATGTAAAAGTGGTGGATAGAGCCAAGAAAACATACAGACTCCAAAGATGAATAATGGGACAACCAAACAATAACTAGATTCTCGGGGTCACCCTGAAACTAGGTTTAGGAATGAGAAATTTTAAATGATAACACCATGAATGGACTATGCTCATAATTAGGATTAGGTTTTCCACATGATATCTAGCAAATGAAATGTACATGTGTCCACTTCCAACACTAGGGTTCACACTCAAATATGAAACCAACAAGGAAGAAAAATGTGGGTTCTCTATTGGTGTTGGGGTTTTAAGGCATATGGAGCATTGAACAACCTGGAAAAGTCATGGAGTTTATTGTTGGTTGCCAAAATAGGTCATTAGTGGAATAGGATAGCAAGAACAAGGTGTGGGTTCTCTTAAAAAACAATGTGAGGTCATGGAAGCAAGAGCACATTATACCAAATGCCCAACAACATACTCAGCCATCCCATAACATTTTTTAATCATCCAAGTAGGAGAATTTACTAAAAGAAATGTCAATCTATCCCTGGAAAAGAGGAAATGGTTGTGCAATGAGAAAACGTTGTCCAATGAAGGAGAAATTTTCCCTTATAGATTAAAAATGACCAGATAATAAAAATTCTCCTAACAACCAGTAAAAACACCCAACAAGATGTGTAGGAAGGATATCTTTGTGATAAATGTTCCCAACAAGTGAAACACCCAACAACAAGTGAAATGTGCCTGGGCACTTCAGTTCCTCAACCAAGCAATGAGAATTTGTCCCAAGGAGAGAGAGAATCCCATGAGTGAGAAAATTGATTTAGTAAGTTTCCCCAATAGCTTTGCAAGGAAAACCATAGATCTCCCTAGCCAAATGCATTCAATGGAGGACATTAGTTAATGTTGGCAAATTCAGTGAACAGACAGCGAATGCTTGTCATTGATGACAACAGTGGAGATGGAAGAATAAGAGATTCGAACGTAAAAGATCAATGGCAGAATAAGAGATTCGAACGTAAAATCTCAGGAGGAACGACATTGAGGAAAATGCACGTAGCAAAGATCGAGATAGAGTTTGCAGAGGAGAAGGAAGATGGTGACCATTGGATCCCATTCAAATTTGTCGAAAGGCTGACAGCCGTCAGATCTGCAGAAGTTGCGTAGAGGTTAAGCGCAGAAGTAGGCATGCAGGAGAATAGATCTGAGCCGTAGGATCTGAGAAGAAAACTTGACAGCCGTCAGATCTGTAAGAGACACGCAGGGGTTAAGTCCTACTGTGCAGAGGAGAAATCCCGGACAAGTCATCGGGATATTGGAAAGAGAATCCTAGTCGGTGATCTGGGCAGGACACGCGTCAGCATTCTGGTGAGGCATCGAGATTTTATAATGTCAAATTCACTTGACATCGAAAACTCCGAAATCGCAATATGCGATTTCGCGATTTGATCTCAGTCGTTAAAGAAATCATGAGATATGGACCGTTGATTTTCTTCATCGGAGAATCGGGGATCAGGACCCTGAAATGTCCAATTCACTCG
>SNQJ01S0141539.1:0-14228 GCA_010110895.2 Picea sitchensis | reverse complement strand
TCATAACCCGATTGAGATTTTAGAAATCAAATTTCCCTAGTAAACAACAAAGACATGTTACAGAAACACACCCAACAAAATTCACACACAAATAGAAAGATTAGTTCTTTAACCATGAGGTGTTCTACGAAGCCCGGGCCCAAAGTATCTCAATATCCGTCAGCCTTCAGTAGGTCTTGTTATGAACATGAAAATAAGACAAGGAGAAACTGAAGGTCCGCACCTTGACCATTAACTTTAGATATATAGGTGTAATGCCTGGCCTGCCTACAGTTAGGTTGCTTGCCTACCCAAAAGTTAGGTGTGATAACTTGGGATTGATTGATAGATAAAGGAGATGGTACATATGAATTTCTCCATCACCATATAGGGGAGGGATACAACCTCTCTACAACCGCCTAGGAAATATGAATAATAGCAGATGAACATGTATACTTCCTTTTTTTAACTATGTATATGTATTAATTTCACAGATGGTACAGAGATATGGTAATCGATCTCAGTCTTTTGGCTACTTGTTCCATGGACATAGGTTCTTGGTCAGCAGGTGAAACTTCAGGCTCTTTTCCCCTCCTTCTGTTAAGGTATTCTCTTCTCTTAGGTGGGTCATACCTAGTCTTGAGTTGTCTTCCTGAGGCCCTCATGTTACTTTCCATATCTTCAACATCATTAAACATGGCATCTAGGTCAGCTGAATTCCTTTGTGCTAAGTGAAGGGAAAATGAAACTTAAAATGCATCTACATATGTTACCATGGCAGCTGGCTCAGATTGCTTTAACAATCTTAGGAATCCTATGATAGAGCTTGCAAAATCTGTTGGTGAATTAAGGGACTGTCTCATCATTATGTCTCTTGAGGGTATGAAATTTGTCAAAGAATATATGTTATCTTTCTTATCCCCTCATCTTTTTAATAACTTCTCATGAAATTGCCCCAAATATCTGATAGAGTTATTAGGCAAGTTCCTAAACCACTTCCTAGTTTCTCCTTCTTGGGAATGCATAAACATCCTAGAGAAGACATCATCCTCTACAACAGAGAAGTTATCAATGCAGTCTTAGAAAGCGGTGAGGTGGTCTTCAACAAAAAGGCCATCCATCAACACAGGAAGAGACATCGTAGTACGAGACATCGATTGCTATAACATAACCACCACCCACTTTCATAATTTCTTTTGGTAACAGTAACAACTAGTTTCAAAGCAACATGTTAGTTACAGGTGCATCAAAATTCATTAGTGAACCAATTCCCTCTAAGCCTTGGAATATCAGGTGCGTCAAAGCACGTTGGTTGGAGGGAGCACTTTTCTAGTGGGACGAAGATCTCGGATTTGATTGGACTAGTCAAACGCAGAATGAAAGTCGAGTGCATGTAGTGTGTTCGTAAGGTCATAAATTGGGTCAGGTGAAATGCCTTCACTATAAATAGCTCACGATCGAAGCATCGGTGAAACTACTATTTGCCATAGAAACTATAGCGACATTGTTACCAAATAGATATAGATATAGGTCTATCATTAACAAATAGATTCCACCTTTCTCACCCTGAAGAGCCAGATGCATCATCAGTCAAGTATAAAGCAGGTGGGAAATGAAAAAGATAGCTGCAACATGGGACGCACAGATCCAAAAACTAGGCATCACAACTCAGGAAAACATTACAGGGGAGGTACATACAGTGGGTACAGGAACAAGAAACATATGTTTGATTGAACTATCAAGCATAGTGGGCAGCCGCAAGCAAGAAATCATGGTGGTTTTTAATGAAATACTGAATTTACGACCAACTTTTCTTGATTCTGTGAAGTCATGTCTTCTCTAAGAGAAAAATCTTCCCTCAAATTTGATACGGTCAAGGTCTTCTGGGTTGGCCCTATATTTATTCCCCTCAAAGCTTGCCTGTACGAAGGAAGGGTTGACCCTGACCTCAATCAAGACCATTCAGGACCCTGCCTTACAACTTTATTTACGTAAGGCGTTGGACCCTCACTGAACTAAAGGTTGTTACCTTAAAGGCTCACTAAGGTTTGTTTTCTCTTTCAAGACCGTTTGATTGAAAGGGTTTCTCCTTCCTTATGAACAATTTCAAGAGGTCGACACAATATTGGAGTTGACCAGCGCAGGACCATATTAAGTATATGGTCGACGTAGTATTGGAGTGAACCGATAGTCACAAACAATTGGCTCATCATAGGTAGACTGGCTAATAAGGAGAGAGTCATATCTTCCCACAACTCCTGAGAAAAGATTACGACTGTCACCATGTCATTCGTAAATAAAATGGTCCTCTTTTTCACTTTATCTGCTCATAGGTGCTCAAATAGGAGGGAGTACGGGCATGAACCTAACGCTTAGTAATGCAGCTGAGTCAACTGAGTCAACTTCATGCCACGATGAACATGTAATGCAGTTGAGTCAAATTCATTCATTGTTGGCACGATGAGCCCTGATGTGTGTGTGTGGCTAATCAGTGAACAACGAACCAACAAGTGAAAAAAATGACACGCTCCCTATACTATAGTGGTGAATTGCATTGCACTGAACCGAACTGAACTAAACTAACTCATAGACAAACTGAGAGAAGGAAGTATGGAAGGGCCATCACTTCCTCTTTGCTTCCACTCGAAAAACTGAGTACTCTAACAATGGCGAACCACTCTCTCCCTCTGGGTTGGGGGGGACATCATTGTAAGGATCATTCATGGCTGGCAAAGGGAATTCCCCTCTCTTCAAGTTGGGTGAACGAAGAACGAACTACATAGAGCCTTTCACGATGGGGATCTACGTGCATGGTAGTTTATCTCTGATTGAGCGTCGAGGGAATGCGATTACTTACTAGGAATCCTTGACCGGTCTATGACGAATGAACCTAAGCCTGGACCATTGCTTCTGTTCCTGGCACGCCACCAAGGAAAATTCCTTTAGATTGATAACCAAACTTATAATTGACTTTAATCAGTATCCTTGTGTTAAGCCTGATAACTTCCATCACTAAGCCCGGTTAGTCGGGTCTTCCCCAGTTAGTCAGGTTTCACCAAGGACAGACCGAAGCTCGAAGTCTTCTTTTTTAGCCTTTAGAAAATCGATCTCTTTTTCTTAGGAGCAACCTTTAACCCAATCTGCGGTAAGGTAGTAAAAAAGAATAGATCATTTCCTTTGCATGGCTCTGCCCTTTATTTCTTAATAAAGGATTTCCTTTCTAGAAAATTTTGTCTTCTAATTTTCATGGATGGGGAAATTTTATTTTTATTTTCATGGATGGGGAAACTTGTGGTGACCTGAAGATCTTCTTGCTGGTGCAGCCGTTACCCAAATATCTACTTGCTGGTTCGGCTAGGCTATTACCAATAGGCTTTTCTTTAACCTTATTGGGTAGTTCTTTCCAGTTCCATGCCAGCAGGGAAGGGTTGTCTGGGCAGTCGAGTAAACCTCTTAGAAGCTAGTCAAGTGCTAGTATCCCAATAGTCAAAAACTAATATGTTTGGGAAAGGAGGAGATTGAGGTTCATCTATGTGAGAGGCAAGGAATTTATTTCCTGGAAAGGAAACACATTCCGATAAGGAAGCTTTAGGCGTGTTAGTTATAAGGTGTGTTATAACGAACCTACCCGGTCTGGGCAAGGTAGGTTCCCAAGTGCAATACCAACCCAAGAAGGTTCCCAAGTGTAATACTAACGATGAAGAGCTCTCTAGACTAGCTATCTATGCTAGCTAGCGTGTGTATGCATGCTACATCCGCGTGTAGAAGCTTGTCTCTAGCATCTAACCAAAGTCTGTATAGGCGGTGTAAAGGCATAGTGAAAGCACTAGCTATAGCTGAAGGCGGTTGAGTGTCCTTCCTTTAGGAATTCTAATCCCTTTAAATAGTTGTATCGTAAGGCATTCTAATCTCTATCGCTTAGTTGTATCCTTACCTTAGGCGGTGGGTAACTTCGCTATCCCTTAGCAGTAGCATAAGGCAGAGGAGTAGCGGTAGATAGTAAGATGGATTTGAATAAATCTCTCATTCCTTTTCAGAAGTGATCCATCACGGGATCTATGCAACATTTTTCTGAGTAAAAGCATGCTTGGCAACATCTGAGTGAATACGTTGTAAGTCTCGGGGGGTAGGAGTGTAGAGCTAAGCGAGCCCCCTGACCCTTGAGTAGCAGGGTTGGTAAGTATGGGAAGGTAGGTAAGTGAATATCCTATATAGTGTTCTAGCTATATCCCCATTAGGTATATGAGGTAAGAATGCCATTATCATTCCCCTTAAGTCAAGATTTTTTTGGGTGGTAAATAGTAGGAAGGGGCAGGTACTTCCTGCTTAGGTGGGTAAGATAGCAGTAGAGGGAGGAAGGATTGATGCGAGGCAGGGAAATGAAGAGTAAGGGGATGGGATTAGGCAGGGTAGGTAGCTTAGAGGTCCTCAGTCAATGGTGAGGTAGGGCAGTAAGAGGCAAAGCCGGTATTGAGAGATTAAAGCATGACTTGGGTTAGGCGGGTCTTGATCTTTATTCAAGGACAGGTAAAGCTTTGCAGTACAAATCATGGTGAACACCTATGTGCTACTTGCATGGGTTATATAAACTTTTCCTAGGATATAGCCTCGCAATGGTAAAGTAAGTACGTTACATTGGTGAGGAAGTGAGAGAGTGGGTGAGATCTCTTATAATTTTGAATATGCATGCTTTAGAGAAAGCCAAGATAGGGATTTCCTATCTAAGCATAGCATATCCTCTGTAAGGATAGATATTTCTCTAGATGTATCTGCATATAAATATTTTGGATGTGTCCCATTTAGGTATGAGGTTAGTATCTCTGGATCATTCCCCTTTAGTCAAGCTTTGTTTGGGCGGGTAATAGAGGGAAGAGTATTTTTCATTCCAATCGGTAAGAAATAAAAGATAACTAGGATGGAACCCTTTCACTATCTCTTCACCCTTAAGAATCTTAGCACGTCACCCTTGTATGATCTCCTGACCGTTCCAACCAGTAAGGGAGATAGAGGAGCCCGACCTCCCTAGGAGACACATTTATCACCCTAAATATCTAACACTTCCTACGGTATAAGTAAAAGTAAGTGTTTTATGGCATGTTCAATTGGGCGGTTAGGGATTTCCAGTCAAAGTCAATTCAATAATATTCCTAGCTCATAATAAGGGAAGATATGTAGAATGTATTTTGGTGGTGGTTCTTGCTCAAGTATCTTACATCTATCAAATTCCCAAGAGGGAGAAATTGCTTGGCGGTAGGTCTTGCTCAAGGCTCTGGCTTGTTTGATTGTTGAAAAGGAGGGGAAAGCTCCACATGACAACTCATGGTAAGGTGTACCCTTTTTTCTCATAACTTGAAAGACTAGAGATGTACATTAGGCTCTGCCCTGGGGATCAATACCACAATAGAACTATATTGCTTAAGAATGAATCTTTCAAAAAAGTTTCTGAAAAGAAAGAGATTTATCTGTTAATCCTTGGCTTGGATTTTTCTATTCTTCTTAATATCCTTGGCCCTTTCAAAAATACCGCCAAGGCTGAGAAAAGTATAGCCCTTAAAGTGATTCAATTGATGCCAAGATAGATATAGAAAGAGAAGGAAGGCTATAGATATGCACCGCTTTAGCATAAATCAGAACAATCATTCTCTTTGTTGGCCCTTGGTTATGGAAGGAAGTGAAGAAAAAGGAAGGAAAGGTAAAAAGCGAGCTTCACGGGAGACACAGTAATTGTCATTGAGTCGAAGTGAGAAAAATAGAAGGAAAGATGGAGCGAAGTACAGAAAAGAAATCCATTGGAAGAGGAGATTAGGGATGATAGATCAACAAGGAAGAAGGATCGTGGACAACTCAACAAGTAGAGAAAGCCATCATTGGATGCTTTGGAGCACCGCATGATGAAGAAGGAAAGACAGGATGGCGAAGCCTGGAAAAAGTGGGTCAAGTAGACCTAGGGTTTTAGACACCTAGGGTTTTGTTATATAGGGTTTTGGCACCTAGGTTTCGACCTAAGGCTGTCGGTGAGGGATTGTAATGTATAAATAAAGGTCAAGACGACATGGGTCGGGTTGGTAATTGAGTATTGGTATGATATTGTTGTTATAGCTCTGTTGTGGAGGGAGAGGAGTGTATTGGGAGATCTTCAACAGTGTGTGAAGGTCAAGTCCCACAACTAGGTGCATAGGAAGGGGAGAGAAAGAGAGAGAAGAAAGAAGATCTACTAGCTGAGAGCGCAGATAAGAACTGTATGCTTTACCTTAATAAATCATAAGAACAGTTTTGTGGATGTATCCCTAGAGAGAGGGTGAACCATGTATATTTTGTGTCGTATGTGTGATTGATGCCTATATCTCTGTCATTGTTATATTTTTATTTGCAGTTTTATGTTAGATCAGATCTATAGTTGTGCAGGATAGACCTAGCTGATAAGTGATATATGAATGTTGTATTGTTGTTGTGATAGATCCACTTGCTATTCCCCTGGTTGTAGACATTCCTATCCTACAACCCCCCTCTTAGTTTCTTCGGGTGAGACTACATCTACTTTGTAGGTGCCACTGAAAGGGATAGCAGCTAGGGCTTGTTGGTGTGCTCTTGGAGTGAATCTCGGATCTGCCCCTGTGCCAACAAATGGTTCCTTTGCTGGGACAAGAATCTATGTAAGGGAATGTCAAGGTGGTTCTCATCGAAGACAGAGATTCAGAAGTGGATAGAGGATCAAGAGAGGGACTTCGCTGAAGCCCAAAACAAGAACCCTAAGCTAAGTACTGAAGGTTGGATACAGAGACACATCTTCACTAATATTCACGAGATCTTCTTTGGAGGAATCCATCAAGAGCTATACGAGTGGTTAGCTAGGTTAGTCGATACCCAGTTTGAGATCAGATCTAGACCTCCTGTGGTCTAGACATCGGAGTTGATTAAGAAGTTTAAGAGAGTCGACAACATTGTATCAAGGGTTGTAGATCACTGGTTCGATAGTACCATTGGAGGGTATATCACTGGATTTGTTGTTGACAAAACAAAATCATATAGCCAGGCCGAGAGATACTTATTCAAAGGACCCAGAAGAAAATTTTTACAATTTCTGAAGCTAATAATCAAGATGTTGTTGCATGAAAAGAACGTATTGAAGATACAGTAGATTGGTTGGATCCGAAAAGGGTAATGTTCAATAATTCGGACAACGACAACGACATAGAAGCTGGGCATACGTGCAGTGGGAAACTATTTCGAGGGGTTCACCTTGAGAACCCATTCAAGAAAAACTACGGAGATGAGGGTTTATACAGTGGAGAAGAGGCAGATCTGATAGACGAAGAACATTCAGAACCCACTAGAGCAGAGGAAGAGGAAGTTGAAGACCTTTTCCAGAACGAGCCAGAAACATTAGGAACTATGCAGACCACTGAAGTAATCAATATCGATCCTTTTTTTATTTCAGAAACGCTAAGTAATCAGAATATTATGAATCACTAGAGTCTGCAGACTACTATTACTGGTAGTTCAACATCTACTCAGACATGAAGCCTAGGAAACTCTATGGTAGATAAGATGAGGCTCCCTATCTTTAAAGGATATGGATCTGAAGATCCTGATCAACACTAGTTCTTGTGCGAGGCTGTATGGGACATTAAAAATATTACCGATGAAGTTGTTAAAAGAAACTAGTTTAGCACTACATTGAGGGATCGCGTGCTGAGCTGGTACATGAATCCATTCCAAGGACTTGCGTAGCCTAAGCCACTAAATGAGATGAAGAATGTGTTGGTTGAAAAGTTTAAAAAACCTAAGTCAGAGTCACAATGTATTACTAAGATGAAGGAGATCAAACAAAAGGAAGCCAAACCTGTTTGGGAGTTCGATCAGAGATTCAAGACCCTAACAGGATGATTGAATTTTAAGATTCCAGATGAGAAGAACAAAGAATGGTTCATCGTTTCTCTTTTACCACACATCAGAGTTCCCCTGATGCAATAGAAGATTTCATCGTAGGCAAAATATTTGGAGATCACCATGAAGCTTGAATCAACACCTATGGGAGAATCTAGCTCAGGCATGAGCTAGATCTTGAGCCAACTGACTAGTTTGTCTCTACAGGTTGAGGATATGAAGAAGGACAAGGGGAAGGACAAAAGAGAAGATATATGGTGTGTAAGATGAAGATCTGAAGGTCATGATAAAGAACACTGTCCCCTATTTTATGAATATTTGGCCTCAGGAGCACTGAGCCCCTTGAAGTCTCTACCGAAAGATGTGCTAGACTAACCAGAGAGGTTCACTGGATCGACACAACAATGATTAAATTATCCACATTTGATGGGTTGAACCCTTTAGAAAACTTCTTATCAGAGTTTGAGACGAGTGTACCAACACAACAGAGGTTGTTGGCAATGGATGAGGCCATGAAAGCCACACCAGCAAGATGGTGGGCGACGCACAAAGGAAACATCACAGACTGGACACAATGTGGAACTTTGATGACAACGTGGTTCTCAACACAACTAGGAAGCTATGAAGTGAGGTACACAGGTTGAAGTTGCCCAAAGGACCATGAGCGAATTTTTGAAGAGGCCTGTAGTGACATTCCTCGAGAATAATGGGTGCACAGATTCATTAACACACTGGATGTGATCCCTATCAACTGGTACCTTCAAGAAGAGATGCACCTCATCACTTTAGATTGGGAAGGTATGATCCAGAATTTTGTAACCACCTTTTTGTTTAAAAGTGAATTTCCTTCAGTAGACCAAGCATTATAGATTGTGAGACAGAAAGTATTTAAGGAGGCATTTGGCCTCGCTTTGGACCAAGAAGAGGATGAATGGACTGTGCCATTCCAGAAATTGCAAGGATGTTACAACATTAATGCCAATGAAGATGATGATCCGAGGAAGGTAAACATCACTTAGACAGAAGGCCAAAAAAATGTGGAAGGACCAGGAGTTGAGATGCCATTCATAGGACAACCGATCAAAATAAAGAAAGTCAATATTGGGACAGAGGAGACATCGAATCTTTCCAATGTCGGAGATTATTGGGATGTTTCTACCATCGACAAAATTATAGAGTTATTGCATGAATATTAGGACTTGTTCCCGACCAATATCAATGATATGAAGGGAATCAAAGGGCCTATGAGTGAGATGAGAATACCTTTGAAACTATATGCAAAGACAGTGAAGCAAAGACCTTACAGACTGAACCCGAAATACAAGAAAAAAGTGAAGATCGAGCTCGACGGAATGCTGGAAGCAGGGATTGTTGAACCTGTCGAAGAGTCAGAGTGGATCAGTCCTATGGTGGTACAAGACAAGAAGACATGAGAAATCAATATCTATGTGGACCTCAGAAAGTTGAATGATGCATGTCTACATGACCCTTTTCCTACACCATTCACAGACGAAGTGTTGGATAACGTGGGAGGCCATGAAGTATATTCTTTTACAGACGGATTTTCGGGATACCATCAGATCCGCATTTCCAAGGAGGATCGTCATAAGACTACGTTTGCCACAGAGTGGGGATCCTACCAGTATACAATAATTCCATTTGGATTTAAGAATGCCCCAACCATCTTTTCCATGGTGGTGGTCGAAGCGTTCAAAGAATTTTTGAATAAATTTTTAGAAGCATACTTTGATGACTTGACTATTTTTAGTTTGTTGAAAAGTCATATTGAATGTCTAAGGCTAATGTTGGACAAGTGAAGGCAGTGTCAAATTGCTTTGAATCTGAAGAAATGCATCTTCTTCTCACCATTTGGAGTGTTATTAGGTCATATTGTATGCAAGCAGGGATTTTTGGTTGACCCATCTAAAATTGCAATTATAGTTGATTTGCCACCTCCTACTTCAGTCAAACAACTGCGCACTGCATTGGGCCATACTGGATGTTACAGGAAATTTATCAAAGGATACGCCCAAATTACATCACCAATGAAGAAGATGTTGAAGAAGGATTGCCAGTATGAGTGGATACATGAATGTCAACAGAGCTTAGACACACTGAAATAGAAGATGGTTACAACACCCATTCTGGTTTTTCTAGATTGGAGAAAAGAATTCCATGTGCATGTCGATGCATATTCTATTGCATTAGGAGCATTACTGGCACAACCTGGAGAAGGGGACATTGATCATCCATTAGCATTTGTCAGCAGGAAGTTATCCACAACTGAAGTTAATTACACCACTACAGAGAGAGAGGGACTAGCCATGGTGTATGCATTGCAAAAATTCCGCCACTACTTGTTGGGAGGACACTTTAAAATGTTTAATGATCACTCTGTGTTGAAGTACCTAGTCAACAATCCCATGTTGGGGGGGTGAATATGCAGATGGCTTCTGTTGTTTCAAGAATATGATTTTGATATCATAGTTAAGCCAGGAAGAATGAACAAGGGCCTAGACCACTTATCAAGGTTGGAACATGGCAGAGAACCTACCAGTTTGGAGGATACATTACCGCATGCACAATTGCTCACCATTAGAAATATTGATGACCAATTCACAGACATAGTCCAGTTCCTGTCAACAAGAATGGCTCCAAGTGAGTATACAATTCCTCAGAAGAAACAACTAGTGGTGTGTGCTGCTGAATTTTCACTTATAGTTGGACAACTGTACAAAATGGGATCAGATGAAATATTAAGGAGGTGTGTTATGGAGATAGAGCGACCACTAATCCTCACAGAAGCTCATGAAGGCATCACAGGAGGAGATTACGCAGGGAAAGCAACTGCGCAGGAGGTTCTGCGAGCTGGACTTTGGTGGCCTACATTACACATAGATGCTAAAGAGTATGCCAGAGAATTGGAAAACCATCCCGAAGAGATGAAATGCCATTAGCATCGTAGATGACCCTACAAGCATTTGAAAAGTGGGCCATTGACTTCATGGGACCTATAAACCCACCAGGAAAGCGCACAGGAGCAAGGTACATTATTACTGCGACAGAATACTTAAGCACATGGGTCGAAGCCAGAGAAATCAAGGACTATAGTGTAACTACAACTGCGCGTTTTATATTTGATGACATAATAACCAGGTTTGGATGCCCTAAGATCCTTATGAGTGATCAAGGTACACACTTCATCAATAATATAGTTGAATCCCTTACTGAAGAATTTAAAGTCCACCATCAGAAGAGTACACCTTATCGTCCACAAGCAAATGAAACGGTTGAAGAATTCAAAAAGATCTTGGAGACAACATTGACAAAGATTTGCAGCATGAACAGGGATGACTAGGATTTAAGAGTATCAACAGTACTCTGGGCTTATAGAACCACTTGCAAGAAATTAACAATGAAGACCCCCTTCAAGTTGGTTTATGGTCTTGAAGTTGTTGTCTCGATGGAATACTTAGTATCAAGCCTAAGAATTGATGCATTTATAAACATGGATGATACCGACGTTGTTCGCGAGAGGCTTGCACAGTTGGTTGAACTGCAAGAAGACAGATTCATTGCAGGATTCCATCAACAAGATCAAAAGGAACGAGAAAAGGCCTATCATGATAGGCACATCAAGAAGAAGACATTCAAGCAAGGTGATTTAGTACTGGTGTATGACGGTAAGTTTTTCAAACACCCTGGGAAGTTCAGAACGCATTGGCTTAGATCATATGAGATTGCCTATGTTACAGAAGGAGGAGTTGCATAGCTGAAGACATTGAAGGGAGACTGTAAGGAAGGATTGGTGAATGGGAGTCAACTGAAGTTGTACTATGATAACCAACTGCCTCGCAACTCTCAGTAAAAGCATGAGGAAAAGGGTCCAGGTACCAGGTGTAGTTGAAACTGGGTACCAGACATAGAAAAGATAGTCTGCACAAGGATGAAAAGGAGGCATAAAACAGAAAGCAAGGGTTGCATTGCGTATTCCAAAGTCAAAGTAAAACAAGAGGATCAGATCTGAAGTGCCTCGAGATGAGTCACAGGTGAGTGTTGGGGGCCTATTGGCCCTTGGTTATGGAAGGAAGCTAAGAACAAGGAAGGAAAGGTAAAAAGAGAGCTCCGCGAGAGACATAGTAACTGTCACTGAGTCGAAGTGAGCAAAAGAGAAGGAAAGATGGAGCGAAGTGTGGAAAAGAAAGTTGTTGGATGAGGAGATCAAGGATGATAGATCAACAAGGAAGAAGGATCGTGGACAACTCAACAAACAGAGAAATCCATCATTGGATGCTTTGGAGCACAGCGCGATGAAGAAGGAAAGAATGGCTGGCGAAGCCCGAAAAAAGAGGGTCAAGTTGACCTAGGGTTTTAGACACCTAGGGTTTTGGTATCTAGGGTTTTGGCACCTAGGTTTCGACCTAAGGATGTCGGTGAGGGTTTGTAATGTAAAAATAAAGGTTAAGAGGACCCGGGTTGGGTTGGTCATTGAGTATTGGTATGATATTGTTGTTATAGCTCTATTGTGGAGGGAGTGGATTGTATTGGGAGATCTTCAGCTCTGTGCGAAGGTCAAGTCCTGCAGCTAGGTGCGTAGGAAGGGGAGAGAAAGAGAGAGAAGAAAGAAGATCTACTAGCTGAGAGCGTAGATAAGAAATGTATGCTTTACCTTAATAAACCATAATCACAATTCTATGGACGTAGCCCTAGAGAGAGGGTGAACCACATATATTTTGTGTCGTATGTGTGATTGATTTGTCATTTTTATATTGTTATTTGTAGTCTTATGTTAGATCAGATCTATAGATGCACAGGATAGACCTAGCTGATAAGTGATATATGAATGTTGTATTGTTGTTGTGATAGATCCACTTGATATTCCCCTGGTTGTAGATATTCTTGTCCTACAACCCCACTCTTAGCTGCTTCGGGTGAGATTGCATCTGCTTCGTAGGTGTTGCCGAAAGGGCCAATAGTTAGGGCTTGTTGGTGCGCTCTTGGAGTGAACCTCGGGTCTGCCCTTGTGTCAACACTCTTACTGACGAGCTCCTGAGTTTAATAGATCTCTAACCGTGAGGACTGCCCAGGGTAGGTGGGGAAGGAAAGAAGGAGGAGCCTCTGAGGAAATAAGAGGAACCATGAGGAAGAGAGGAGTCTGAACTTCCGTGAGGAAGAATACCTACCAATGAAGAGGAAGAGGAACCATGAGGAATATAAGAGGCCTTTCCCTTATATGTAATTTCCAGAGTGAAGCAGGTAAAGAGAAGAGCATGTATCGTATCCATAAGAGGATGGATAGAGGAGGAAGGATGGGAAAGAGAGCGCTCTGATAGGCAGAGGGAATCAATTCTTGATCATCCGTAAAGAGTCTTCCTTCTTTCTGGATTCCAGTGAAATGAATGCAAGCTCTGCCTGGTCAGCTGGCTTCCCAAGAGCCAAGTCGACTACTAAAAGAACTTGAAATGGATCATTAGCTTACTGGAATAGAAAGAGATATTTTCACTAAAGTGTGAGATTTTCAGTCATATGGTTGGGTTCTCTCTCTAAGATTACCACCATTAGCAGTCTCTCTCTTTGGCAAGCCTGACTACTGGGAACTTTATTTCCTTCCAAGCCCCCTCAAATTATTACTGTTATCACTGAAATTGCGTTCGCACATGGCGACAAGAAATAAGCATCGTCAAACAATAATGAAGTCATTCATGGCACTGAATTAATTTCACAACATTCCAAAAAGGTAAAAAACTATACAAAGTAGTGAAAAATTGAAGAGCGCTTTACAGAAGTTGGGTGCGCGTGCACATGCGCGGAACATGAACGTACCATGCGCGCATACACGCACAATGCGTGGTTGTTGGCGCACAAACCCGCGCACCTGCTAAACAGTGCATTTATTGAATTGGTCGGCCTCCCAACCACTTATGGATCAGCTCCCAAGCCAATTTGACCCTCAAATTTGAGCTAAATCCGAATGGTGGGCTGGTCAAAGACCTAATAATGCCCTAAATGGCCTCTTTGCACACTACAAAGGAGTTACACAATAACCCAATGCAATGCTATAAAAAGCCATGAAGAAACCTCATTTTATCAAGGAATTTCATGCAATGTTATGCTGCCTATATTGTTTTAAGGACTCCATCCTTGACAAAATCACTTGGGCACCATTTCATTGAGCAATCCACCTCTCCCTTGAGTGTATTTGCAAAGGAGTTCTTTCACCACCATTTTCATTTTTCTTATTGTAAGGAGAGCAAGTTTGTGAGGGTCCAAGAGCCTTCCTTTGGAGGAAGAAGGGACTCATAGTCCCCTTTCTTCATTGTGCTTTGATTTCATCAATAGATCAGCCTAAAAACATTGGTGAT